>JAGFNQ010007410.1:342474-433975 GCA_024364735.1 Boesenbergia rotunda | reverse complement strand
TGGCGGAGCTTCGCTCTTACAAGGAGTCGGAACACTACAAGAAAAAATACTTTTAATGACATTGAAAAGTGTCATCATATATTACTTATACTGACATTTTTGATATAGTGACATTAAATTAAAATGTCCTCTATAGTGATGTCGTCTAAAGTCTTATCACTTATGACAATTCTTAATGTCATTATAAAATAGAAATAGTGACAACACTAATAGCATAAATAATTGTTATAATGACAAAAAAAGTGTCATTATAAAATTTGTAATGACATTTATATATGTCGTTTTATTATAGTAATGATGACAAATTTATATGTCCTTTAAAATTATTTATCAAGACAATTATAAGTGTCTTGAATTTTATTTATAGTCATAATAAAAAATATCACTAATGATAGTTTATAAAGTTAATTTAAAATGCCTCGTTATATAATTTATAGTGACACATATAAATATTTGCTATATTAGTCTATAAGGACATTTAAAATTATCATTAATACTTATTTATTATGACATTTTGAAATGTCTTCATATGAATTTTATAATAATATTTTTATCTACATAATTTGGTGGTCTATTGTAACATAAAAAATATCATATATTAATAAATATCTCACCCATTTTTAATATTTTCATGATATAAATATTTACGCATATAAGTAATTAACATAAACACAAATAAAAATTTTAAATTGAAATTAAAGTGCTAATCAATAATTGTCGATTTTTTTGCAATACAAGACTGTCATATTGATCACCTCAAAAAATATCTATGTACTAATCACAATACAAATGCACCCAATGTATTTAATTTAAGAACTAGCAAAAAATTAAATCTCTCCTAAAACAAAACATAATCAAACTTCCAAACTTTGCTGCATCTTCAATCTTCAACCATCACATCTTGAACAAAATCCAATATTCTTGTCACCTAAAAAAATCATATATTAATTTGTGTAAATGAAATAAAATTAAAACAAACAAATTTCGACAGTACTGATATTGGCTCTCCAAAAAAACTCATCAATATTGATAAGTGAAAGATGTCCTTCAGATTTGCCAAATCTGAAAGATATCTATTCATATCGCTATTTAAGTTTCTTCATATACACTATTACAAGCAAAACCAGATAGATGCGCATGACCATGAAAAAAAAAGCTAGGCATGAATGAATGCAATTAAACTGATATATATGGTTTATGGCTTGTCATATGAATTCCATGGCTTAAGTAAAAATGATTCACATGTACAATAACTTTTATTGTTATATTTAAACACCGTGCATCACTGTTTGTTTTCACTGTCTGCTATCTACAATTATTATAACAAAAAGTTTTCAATTCTTTGTTACTTCAAGAGCTGTGCCAGTGTGAATGCATAAAGTTAAACCAGACAAAACAAAATGCATAAAGTAGACAAAACTTCGAATGTTTAACGAATGCTATTTGTATAGGACAAAGAAACATTCGATCAATGCAGGAAAGAAAGCATTGTCGCCTAGTTGTTAATTCAGATCCAGTGAGAATGCAAAGTAAAACTACCACGCCGATAAATATTCAATTCAGATCCAGCAAAGAATGCAACACTACCAGTATTTGGAAATGCTTCTAGATTGTCTTGAGTGAACCTTTAGAAGTTGAGATTTTAGAAGTTGAGATTGTCTTTTGGATTTTACCTACAGAAGTTGAGATTTTAGAAACAGAAAAGGCACACAAATTGCAAACTAAAATCTTTACTAACTACCCTTTATTGCAACTTGACCCCAACTATTGAATTTGCAAGATGTCTCTTAATGCAATAAATTGAGCCTTTTATCCTAGCTCATAGTTTCTTGGAAATCTTATTAAAACAATTGTGTTTAGTGAACAAACTGAGTTTGATCAACCCAAAGCTTTAAGTGAACTGTTCAAATCAAACTATAATCTCTGGTTTATCATGTTGCTTTTCCAATAAATGCCACTAAAAGGGATTGGCAGGATGCATACACACCTAGCCACCATTGTCCCCACATCATCCCTGGTAAATAATTCTAGCAGCAAGGACCCACCAAGAGTACCATCAATTATGTGAGCTCTTTGAACTCCACCCTACAAAGAAAAATAATCTGCTTGAATATAAAAGCTTCAAAAGAGCTGCACGAGAATTTTTCAAAGTCAATTCCAACACAAAATTACTTAAGAAATGCTTCAGCAAACTGTAATTGATTGGAGAAACTGAAGATAGATAGATATCAACTTTGAGACACTAATTAGCCAATGTGGTGTCTTCTACTTTAAGGACTATAGAAGTTCAGAGCTTTTAAAAGAGGACTATGGGCAATGAGGATACATTTTTTTTATTTAACAGAATAATTTGGTAAAACAGATGGCTCCACAGGCTTATATATCCTATAAACATAACCAATGATGGTAGGAATAAGGTATTCACATCTTCAAGAACTTACTCTGCACACATAGGCTGCAGCAGCCAGCTCAGAGAGGTAACCACTTAACCTAATAGGTTGTTCTTCTTCCCCAATAGCAAACCCCCGTTTTCTCGACCATAGACCATTCTCATTGTCAAACCCTTGTTTTCACGAGAGTTCTGCTTCCTTGCATCATCAAGCATCATCAAGCGTATCCTTGAATCTCAATCACATAGCTTCAGAAAGGGTTACTAAGCAAAGATTTAAAATGAAATAGCAACATTGCTAAGCATGTCCAAACTGCAAATGTGTACATTTCATGAGGGACTATTGTGATGAGCAGTGTAATCATTTAAGCAATGGCAAGAAGGATATTTCAGTCTCTCAGGTTAAGTCCAAATGGGAAAGGAAAGAAATTATAAATTCATCTTTTGCAGTATCAAATCACATTTTCTACAGCCCATAGTATTGCATGGTCAAGTATGAACCTGAAACATATGAATTTTTAATGATCCTATCTGCAACATCTTTTGGGAGATTGTGATAAATTAACTAAAGAAAGACACATAGTTAAAACATCAGTCAGCAAATAACCACTAGAGGATGGAGCAGTTCTGTGCAAACCTGCTGACCATTATCACCTTCCCTGGAAATAAGGATTTTTCCGATCTTGATTCCTTTGCAACAAGCCCGCAATGCATTCTCCATGCTTTCACCACTGAAAATGATTATCAATCAACATTTTTACCATCTATGTAGCAACAAAGAAACAAGAAATTCAAACACTAGTGGGGATTAGTTAGGTTTGAAGGTAATCATTTTGACCAAGAAAATATATTGATCCAGTAATAAAGTTATCAAGATATAGTTCACTTGAGGATACAAAACGTAATTGCATAGAACAAGAGAATGGCAATGATTAGAAATTCAGTCGGACCATTTTGATATTAGATGCATCTCACAATAACTCTTTAAAAAAATCAAATAAAATAAAACAGCAATCATATAGGATTCCAAGTAATGCCTCAAGGTCATTTAGATCCTAAACTAAAATGTTCATGCTAGTCTCCTAACACCCGAAGAAAACAGTTACCTATTGGTGTAATCACTTGCTTTTCTTTAAATGGAAGATGGCCTAAACCATATTCAACAACCTAATGCAGCGGAAGAATAAACTAATTCAAAATAGATGAAGGATAAATGAAAAGATAACCGAGATATTCTTTAACCCTACCAAGTGAATCAACCGATCAAAATAAAATATGACGTCATGTGTAGTTGTTTTGGCATCACGAATGAGCATATGCATACCACGGATCTGCAAAGTATTTGTAGAATTTCTTTTCATGTGTATAACTACTTAGAACTTGGAAGGATTGAAGCTAACCAATTCAAGAGAAAATTGATGGATGACATAACGAAAATTTATCTGAATTACCTGGAATGTTATCTGAAGGATTGAAACTAACCTAGGGTTTAGATCGCGAAACGGTGGAAGAGGAAAGAAACTTGCAACCTAGGGTTCGGATCTCGACGGGGGAGACGACGGAGCAGACGACACTGGTAGCCGGCGAAGCACACGACGTTGGTGGCTGGTGCTGGTGGCCGACGGGGCAAACGCCGAGGTAGACGACGCTGATGGGTCACTATGTTGAGGGTGGGGGGAGAGTCGCGCGACCAAGGACAATAATGACGAGGGCAACGACGCTGGTGGTCGATCGGTGGGGGAGAGTTGTGAGGACAGGGCGCGAGCGTGAGATTTTTGGGTTCGCCGGCGCTAGTGGTCGCGGATTAGCGGAGAGTCGCGTGAGGATAGGGCGCGGCGGTGGGGGAGAGCGGCGGAGCAGGGGAGAACTGTGAGGAATAGGGATCGATCGCGCAGTTGTGTTTTTTATGGGTTTGGTGGGCGCCAGCGAGCGAAATTTGGGAGGGAGATATGAGAAAAAAATTAATCAAAATGTAATCTTTTAGGTGACATCTATTATAAATGTCATAATAATATACTTAATCAGATATTTATTTTTTTTTTATTTTTAATCAATGTCATGATATATATAAATTAATGACACATTTTAATAAATGTCATTAAGAAAGTGTCAGGAAAGCTATTTTTTCTTGTAGTGGAAGCTGAAAGGTTGGAGGCACACAGGCTCGAGTGCCTTAATTCCCAGGTGCATTCCGATAAGATTTCCAAGCGGTTTCGGGCCGTGTTGGCGCATCAAGGAATTAATACGATATGACAGCTTGAACAGGGCAGGTATTTATCCCCCGATATGCCCTCTCACTGCCGCCCATCTTCAGGATATGTGTTCAAAGACATAACCAAAGAGCCTTTTAAGTAAGGGTCGGACCTTTTGTTTTTGTCTTTCTCTCTTTGCATGTGTAAGGGCGATTGACCTCTGATTATGTAACACCTTTGTTCTGTTGAATGAAATTTTTTCTTTCCACTCGGGCTTTTTATGATTGCCTTCACTACCGAGTGCTAGTGGTCCGCGTGAAACCCGTTCAAACGCTTGGCTCGGGATATGTCTCAGTTGCGTAAACCACGGAGTCGAGAGCTTAAGGGCGAACAACCTTTAAAGGCTGGCCACGCGGGAAGGAGTGCACCCGGCCTGCAGGGCTTTGCTGGTGCTCGAGCGGTACATCCGGGTATGACAATTACAAGCTGCAAGTCTCTCGGGCCAACTGACTGAGAGTTAGGCAACCATCTGAGGAAATATCGTAGGCGTGTTTATTGACAAGTCATCTTGAGAGATAAGCCTTTCCGCCGAATAGTGCTCGGGTAGCGTGGGTCGCCACGCGGCCGACCTGGAGCTATCCCGACCACACAGGTTTGGCTACTTGGTTGAGTCAGACCCGGGGAGCGTGGGTCGCCACGCGTCCAACCGGTACCCGAACCAATGGATTTGCGGGAGCGGGCCCATCTTATGAAGGTTTGGCCACCTGGTCAAGTCAGAATCTGAGGAACGTGGGCCACCACGCGCCCGACTGGGACCTGAACCAAGGGATCGGTGATCTAACGAGGGTCTGGGCCAGGTCAGCCCTCTCTGGCTCAGTCATTCGACTGACCAGCCTACATCTCTTTGATTGTCACATTGAGCTGATTCGTATCCCGATTTCTGACGATTGCATTAACTGGTGAGTGAACATATCAATGGGTGAATGACGTATCGGGCAGCGAAGCGTCAATCACCGGTCATGGGCACATCGGGCGACGAACTTTTTTACACCGCCAACATGCTTACGTCTCGTCGCGTCTCAATACTCCCCCTTGACATAACCGGAGGGTTACCATTCGATCCCGCGATTTACCGAGGCATTCTCTGAACGGCTAAGATCGCTCGTCCTCTCCTATATATAGGCGACGACCACAGGGGTTACCATCAACCCGAATTCCAGCAAATCTAGTGTTTCTTGCTCCTTCTATTATCCTTACGGCCGCCCCCCTCAGCGCTCCTTCATTATCAGATGTCCTCTTCGGAAGACTTAGACATGGAACACCTAGAACTTTTGCTTCCCCCTGATTCTCCCCCTCCGAGAAACACATTCCCGGCCACAACTTTCTCTGACATGGTTACTCTAGGCAAGGGGAAGGAACCAATGGGGGAGGTGTTTATCTCCGATCTGGAAGCTATGGCTACGGACGACCAGCCTTTGGCAAGTAGGCGTCAGATGATTCGGTCGACCAATTCTTCATCTTCACCTAGTACTGTCGCCATTCCCTGCCCGACGAAGCAGGCCGAGGTGTCTGTGTTAGGATCGAAAGGAATTTAAATATCTCCACAATCGTATGATATTGCCCACTTTGGGCCTAAGCCCTCATGGTTTTGCTCTTGGGCTCTCCCAAAAGGCCTCATGCCAATGGAAATATCTTTTTTTCCTTATAAGCCTATGATCTTTTCCCATATGTTTTCGATGTAGGACTATGTTTGCAATCTTGCAACCCCAACAATCCCCCCCTCAAACAAAGGACCACAAGCCTCCCTTAAGTGGAAACCCTTTCCGTTTGATGTCCGATCCTCAATCCACTAGGACTTTCTGCCCCTCGGTCCACCCGACCTTCTAGGACTTCAGTGCCTAACCGCAACTAGGACTTCTCTGCCTGGTGTCTGGTCCTCTTGATCAAGATACGGGAGCCCACACATCCTTTATTCAAGGCATAGCCCACATGGTTAGATCTGGATCATGGCTCTAGCTCGTGCTTCTTGTTGAGGCAATCTGTGGTCCGGAGTGACCAAGGGTTTTGATGTTTGGGCAAAGGGTTTAAGTTAGGTTTACCCTTGTGTTATTATATGTGTATGTTGAGTGTGCAGGTTGTACAGGTTACACATATGGACTTGACTGGACGACCTCGGTACAGTGAAGGGTGGCATGGAGACAAGTTGGAGGCTTGTGTGCACCCAAGGGACCTTGGAGAGCAGGTACGATGAGCTAAGGGGCGCGGACTTCGAGGCATGCGTGAAGGATGACATGGAGGCAAGCTGGAGGCTTGCGTGCATCCGAGAGACGGGAGCCGAAGATGAAGAGGGCGCGAAGGCAACAGTCGAGGCTGCGGATGAGGAGTCAGTCGAGTCATGAGGGTATGAGTGCTGTGTGATTGTATTCAGGAAATCCTAGGGTTCGAGTGCGGAGTGGAATGTACTCGGGAAGGGTAACCTTAGGTATGTGAGTAGACCAGTCGACTGGCCTGAGAACAATCGACTGATGAAACTCATAGAAGGGTCTCAGCCTGGGACCAGTCGACTACCCTGGGGGCAGTCGACTGGTAGGTGGCTGGTGAGTTGGCTGAGAATTCGAACGTTGGGGTGCAACGGTCGAATTTCAGTGGCACCAGTCGACTGTCCTAGGGTCAGTCGACTGGTAGCGAAGGTTTCAGCCCGAGTCCTATTTAAAGAGGATTTTGTGGTGGTTGAGATTCTTGACGAATCTTGTCTTGGTTAAAGGCAAGATAGTAGTCTTTGTGCTCAGGTCGTGCCAAGGTGTTGTGGCGAGGTTTCTCCACCCACAAGGATCGACAGAGTTAGCTGGAGGTTATCCGGGGAGTGATCCACTGACGGATTCTTGGATTAGTCACCCGTACGGGGTGGATACCAAGTAAATCTTCCGTGTTGGCATTGGTTAGTGTTTTTCTTATTGTTTATTGTATATTCCGCTGTGCGACTAACCGTGTAGGAAGAAAGGGGTTCGAGAATTGCTATTCACCCCCCTCTAGCAATCACAATCGATCCATCAGTTGGTATCAGAGCGAAGGACTGCTCTTGATCGGACTAATCGCCGAGGGAGCACACGCTAGAGGGAAAAAAAATGGAAGATAAGTTAGGGGACGACATCTACACTCCGCCGGCCTACGACCATGAGAATTTCGGATATTGGAAAGCGAGAATGGAGACATGGTTCAGAATGGAGTGGGACCTTCGGATCGCGCTTGAAGAGCCCTTCGAGATTCCAAAGGATAAGCATGGGAAGAGGCTTAGACCTAGGTATTGGAATCAAGAGCAACAAGAACAAACAAGGGCAAATGAAAAGGTAATGGGTATATTGATTAATATTGTGCCTAATAAAATTTTGAGTTGTGTAGGGGCAATTTGAAAGAATATCATGAGAGTCCTACACAAGTTCAAGAACCCAAGGAAAAAAGTCAAATGAGTCAAGAAGAAGAAAAAGAAAAGGAACTATCTACATCTTCAAGTGAGGGAGAGAGTGAAAGATCATCAACCTCCTCAAGAGAAGAAGAGGATGTTGGGACCGGGTGCAAGTTGACATGGATGCGGGTTCGTAATTTTAAAATTAATTACGTGCAGCGGAAGGTTTAACATAAATAATTTCTCAAATTATTTAACCACACATCTAAGCATGCAATTTTATCTTGTGTAGACATGATCATATATTTAAAATTTTGTAGAAACATAAACTAATTTATGTATTACCTCGCGTAACTCGAAGGAAGGGACGAGATCCAACCGTAAGCGTCCCTTGGAAGCTCCGCCTCTATTCGCGTCCACGCCGAGTATCTTCGGGATGACTTCGCAAAGCCACGAGTTTCGTGTTCTCGAGAACTACTAGATTCTCCGAGAACGCGACGAGAAAAACCAAGAGAGAAGTCGGAAGACTAACCACAAAAGGATGGCCGGAATCAAAATTCCGGCGAAGCAAAAGAAGAAGCTTGCGGCAAAAGATCCTTCTTGGGGCTGGTTGGCGCACGACAAGAAGGGGAGAAGAGAAGGTGAGAAAGAGAGGGAGAGAGCCTATGACTTTATCACTTCGATTATATTTCAAGTCTTGCCTTGGGTTCTTTATATAGTGGTCTCTCAACCATCAAGCCTCTCAAATATGAAATAACTTATTCCATCATGCCAAGTTTGATTTTATATCATGGTTAAAATCATATTTTAATTCATGATAAAAATCAATCAAGTCTCTTTTCTCTTATAGAATAAATTTCCTTATCATGGTAAATCAATCCATGATTGATTTCATAAAATAAACCAATCCATGGTTCATTTTAATTTTCATGAAAAATAAACCAAACTTTGGTTTATTATATGAAAATTTTATATCATCCATAATTTTATAAAACAAAACACACTTGGTTTATTTTATAAATTGAACCAAAAACTTGGTTCTCTCCCTTTGTTGTGGCCGACCAAGCAAAGAGGATGGAGACCCTCTTTGGCCGACCCATCCAAGCCACGCCCCAATGAATTAAACTTATTTAATTCATCTATTAAGTCTTCAAAAGACTTAACCATTTTACGCTTCCGATGCGTCTCTGAAAAATTCAAATTCGACTTATCGTTTGACTCAACCAAACTTAATCTCTCTTGATTGGAAAATCCAATTTTCAACTCATTTTAAATCCTTCGGATTACTCGTAGTGCGTGTGACTAAATAGGCTTTCGATTTATGTTGACCGTCTATAATTAATCAATTATAGAACGATCATGAGTGGCACCTAGTAGTACATCATGATCCCCAATTAATCGAAAGATCAACGGTTGACCTCAGAAACAATTCTGAAATCCTTCAGCAGCTATAATGAATCGTGCCTCATTCCCTTCACCATCTTATACCCACTTGGTTCAGGACATGGTATATATGTGTCAGTCCCCACTAGGCTGACTACGTCACACCTAGCCCAAGTAACGTTTTCTCGTCCTACGAATTCTAATTACTCTCATGTATTTTAGAGATTCATACTCTGAACATGTCATGCTCTGGCCAGAGGCTTCGAGTAACAATCCGACGATAGGCCTCGAGTATACATCTCCTCGCAAGGAGTGGTGAATCCTTTGTAGGCTGTTCAAACATCTTCGGGCACTTCGGCTTATACCCAATCATCCTGGGTCCACACCTCCTTAGAGATGTTTGCTTAAGATGTCAAAGTATAAGTCTCCATGACCAAGATGACTTGAACACCGCAAGTCAAGGGAACATCGCACTTAAGCTGCAGTAAGAATTTCTTTGACATATCTATATGTAGACTACCATATGAAGTTTTACAGCCAGTCACTCCAATGAATTAGTTCCCTTAACTAGCATTCATGTTTATCTCCGGACATCTCAATGTCACCAGCCAGTGAGAATCAGCTGATTAGAGAATAACCCATGCTAGTCTCAACAGAATTGATAGTGTCCGTATTTATCAATTCATCGACTAGGGACAATTTCAATACTTCACAATTGCACATGTAGAGATAATCACTAGTTGTGAATTCATCACAAATTTTCTCATGTTGCGAATTGTATTGCGGGCATTCAGTAAATGAGTTTAAGATCTCAATCAAATACACAAACATGTATACTCAAATAGTGAATATTTATTTATTAAAATAAATAATTACAATCATAAAGCGATTGCCTTATGACACTTTTCTCATATCACTGACAGAGGAGGTATCGATTTCAAGAATTGAGGGGGCGGAGAGACCCTCAACCGTATCGGATCAAAAGGAAGCATCAACTTCAAGGATTGAGGGGGGGGACCCTCAATCATACAAGAACAAGAAGAAGCCTCTACCTCCACCAAAGCAAGAAAAAAGGAACACATCACATGCTTTGGTTGCAACGAAAAGGAGCAGGACAAGTGCCCGAAGGTAAATAGGAGGTACACTCTAAACCTATTTCAATTAAATTAAATTCTAACATAAAGTGTAGAACTGGAGAAACCTAAGAGAAGAAGAGTAGGATTCGATGCTTCACGTGTGGTAAACTAAGGCACTACCACACCAAGTGTCCAAGGAAGAAAGAGCTCAAGAAAATGGGACACTTAAGGAGATGGGAAAAAGAAGAAAGGAGGAAGCAAAGATCACAACAAGGAGGGACTACAAGGGTAAGGGAGGTAATTCCTAACCCTAGGTTAAAAAGTAATTCAATTTCAAGTTCTTCCTTGCTTTTTAAAAATCATGTTAATTACCCATCCATGCATGCTAGTTTTAATGAAAAATGCTTAATGGTGCGTAATTTTGGGTTTAAATATAATGATAGGACTAGGGTTAACAAAATAGATCAAAACCCTAGGAAAGACATGCATCATGATCAACCCAAGACCTCTAGACCTAAGGATCATGATTCATGACACTAATCCCAAGAAGGGAAGGAATGTGCCTAGAAAAGAGGGTAGATCTAGGAATGCCCAAAGTGAACATATGGACTCAACGGTCAGAAATTTAGAAAGGGAAAATCAAGCCTTGAGGGCAAGGCTTGATACATTAGAAAAGGCCCTAGAAAGATTCACGGTTGGATCTAAGGGTTCAGACATGGTGTTGGGTAGTTTGAAACCCAACTATGATAGATCGGGATTGGGATATCGATCTAAGACCTCTAAGTCCAACAAAAAGAAGTATGCCGAGGAGGCATACAATCATGGTAAGGAGGGAAAGTCCAAGAATGGCAAGAGAATGTCATCCAAAGGTAACAAGAGTGACTTAACCAAGGACAAGGTGTCCAAGGTTAAGAAGGTCAATTTTGTAGGTCAAGAGTCACCGGGGGAACACCGGTGTGGTCTAGTGTTTCTTGAGTCACCTAGGGTGGTAGCTAGGGCTAAGAGCTTAAGGGGGAGCTCAAGGAGCCTTTGGGATATATGGTGAATGGACCCTAGGAGGTGTGCTCCTAGAAGTCTAGATGGACCATGGGATGTGCCAAAAGAGTTGGAGACGGACTTGAGTCTCAACTCTTGGGATTTGACACATGGATTGTGTGTTTCATACATGGAAATATGACATTGGGGTCATATAGCATGAAAGTTGGTTTTTGATGTATAAATGTCATGTAAATCAATGCTAGGGATGCATTGTGAGTTGACATGGGCAGAGACATCAAGAGAAACCCAAAACTAGGACTTTAGGTCAAGGTTCTATTGAACTTTTTAGCTAGTTTTGAGGTTTGTGTCAAACTTGAGAATGATGATAGATACATTTTGGAATGTATTTTTCTCGAGTAGGTATGGATACCTGATAACTACCATTTTGTTGATTATTTTAAGCTCTAAAATCCATGTTTGATCTACATTTTATATGCTTAAGTTTGCATTTATATTATGTTTCATGCATTTCTTCTATTTGGGCTTTTAATTCAAATCTTTGTATATTTGAGATATTTTAGCACTAAATTTGAATATCATTTTGTAGGTTTCAAATGATCATGAACCTAGATCAAATTGGGTCAAACTTGAGTCAGAATTTGATCCGGATCAAGGTGATCAAGCATCGGATTAATATGGGTCGTCCATTCAAGAGAACGGCTAGATCTGAGTCAATTGTGAGTTTCTGATCAATCCAAGTTCAGGATACGGCTAATCATGGCCCTAGATCAAGATCTGAAAGTTTGAACACAATCGGAGCACATCTGGCCATCGGATCAAGTTTAAAGGAGTCTCAACCATCCAAGCAAGAGAAGGGATGATCTGAGCCATCCACCACAGATCTGGTTGATCCGAGCCAAGGACAGGTAGATCAGGACCATTGATCAAGATCTGGGGAGTTTGGTTCAGATCTAACGAGATCTGACCGTTGGATGAACCTGATTCAATCACAGTCGTCCATATTTTCAGATGGGAATTTAAATTAGACTTCTTCTCCGCCAGTTCTTCGTCGTCGCGTCGCGAGTTCGCTAGCTGCAGACTAGTTTTCAGATTCAGTTTTCTTCTCTGTTCTTCAATTCTTCATCGTATTGCTTCTTGTTTTCTTCGTAGATCGCGTGGCGACCACATCAAATTCGTTGTCTTCAAGGGTTCAGATCATCAAGGTGAGTTTTCAAGGTTCGTTTGCTAACCAATCTTTGCAGCTGAAGGAGTGAAGGTGGGGGTTCCGCCGAAGCTACTGAGATCCGATCGATCCTTTCTGATTGATGGTTTTCATCGTCTGAGACTGTCAGAGCAACGTAGAGGGGTTCTCGAAGGTGTTGTGGGAGTTTTTGATGTCGATCGCAAATCAGCCAATCGAGAAGGGAGAGTTTGGGAATCGCTTTCAGCTACTGACCGATCGGGTTGATTGGACAGGGAGAACTCTGATCGGTCCCGTGACCGATCAGAGGAAGGCTTGATCGGTCGGGTTGACCGATCAAGAAGGGCAGAACAGAGCAGGGGAGCTTTCCTTTAGTGGTTTTTGAGCTAGAAGGTTCATAGCTCAACCTTCGTGTGACGGCGAAGGGAAGTCTTGGATATAAATTGATTTGATGACTTAATTTAGGATAATTTTGTTTCAAGCATTTACTATCTTTAAGTTGTTCTAATTGTTCCATTACATTTCAAACCATGTGCTTAAGCCAAGATTTGTTCTAGTTTCTTTTAATCTGCAATTTCTTTCATGCAATTAGTTTTCTGCAATTTATTACTTGCAATTAGCTCTTTAAGTTCATTTCAAGAGTTTGGATTTAATTGCTCAAGTGTTAATTAGGTTAAGTTTGGTTCTTGCAATTTCTTTATTCTTACCATGCTTTAGCCAAGTTCAATTCATTTCTTATTGTCATTTCCTCTTATCACAAAAACCCCTATTTCATTTAGAAAACCCAAAACATTCGACGACAAATAAACCTGCAAGCTCGAATTACGCATCCATTCAACTAGTCCTTGGAAAAAGACGACCTGAGGCTCCTCCTCTACATTTCTATTTTGCTAGCAAGGGTTTTCAGCATTTATAAATTTCTAAATTCGATAGACCCACATTCGTGACAGACAACTCTATTTTGGGACTTATCAGTACCACAAACCTCTCCACAAAATTTGGGAATTTTTGGAGATTTGTGAAAATTTTGGCGCATTTCTGAATTTCATCAAAAAAGCTGAAATTTCAGACTTTCAGAGTATCAGTCAACTGCCCTTGGGGCAGTCGACTGGTCAGGGTTGATTTTTATATCAGCAGCTGGGAATGTGTCCAAATGATGCAAAACATGTGTATGGAGAGCTAGTACACATTGTTTATGGTCATTGGGGATTAAAAGAACCGATAATTGAGATATTGTTGGGTTCTTTTTGATGTTAGGCAAAGGGGGAGAAGTGTTGGGTTTAAGTTGGGAAACCAAATACACCTTTGCTAGAAACCCTAGGTTTAGGGGGAGCTAAGAAAAAGGGGGAGCATGGTTGCTCCATTCTTGGCGTAAAGGGACCCTTGGAGAGGTTCTTAAAAAGCCTTTGTAAGTCCAATGTAGGGGGAGCTTGGGAGAAGCTTTAAAAAACTCGATTTTGATGAAAAATCCTATCTTTGAGGGTTAGGTGTGAAAAGTCCGAACTTGGAAGGTTAGATGTGAAAATTCCTAACTTAGAGGGTTAGGTGTGGGATGCCTTGGGATAGAATCTATTTTTGCATTGCATATGCATTGTTTTTACTATTGACTACTATTTTGCTTTCCCTAACTTAAACGTATTGCCAAACATCAAAAAGGGGAGATTGTTGAAGCAATCTGTGGTTCGGAGTGACCAAGGGTTTTGATGTTTGGGCAAGGGGTTTAAGTTAGATTTACCCGTGTGTTATAATATGTGTATGTTGAGTGTGCAGGTTGTACAGGTTACACATATGGACTTGACTGAAGGGTGGCATGGAGACAAGCTTGAGGCTTGTGTGCACCCGAGGAACCTTGGAGAGCAGGGATGATGAACTGAGGGGCGCGGACTTCGAGGCATGCGTGAAGGATGACATGGAGGCAAGCTAGAGGTTTGCATGCATCCGAGAGACGGGAGCCGAAGATGAAAAGGGCGCGAAGGCAACAGTCGAGGCTGCGGATGAGGAGTCAATCGAGTCATGAGAGTACGAGTGATGTGTGATTGTACTCGGGAAATCATTAGGTATGTGAGTTGACCAGTCGACTGGCCTGAGGGCAGTCGACTGATGAAACTCACAGAAGGGTCTCAGCCTGGGACCAGTCGACTACCCTGGGGGCAGTTGACTGGTAGGTGGCTGGTGAGTTGGCTGAGAATTCGAACGTTGGGGTGCAACGTTCGAATTTCAGTGGCACCAGTCGACTGCCCTGGGGGCAGTCGACTGGTAACGAGGGTTTCATCCCGAGTACTATTTAAAGAGGATTTCATGGTGGCTGAGATTGTTGACAAATCTTGTCTTAGTTAAAGGCAAGATAGTAGTCTTTGTGCTCAGGTCGTGTCAAGGTGTTGTGGCGAGGTTTCTCCACCCACAAGGAGCAACAGAGTTAGCCGGAGGTAGCATTGGTTTCTTGGAGTGATCCACCGATGGATTCTTGGATTAGACACCCGTCCGGGGTGGATACCAAGTAAATCTTCCGTGTTAGCATTAGTTAGTGTTTTTCTTATTGTTTATTGTATATTCCGCTGTGCGACTAACCGTGTAGGAAGAAAGGGGTTCGAGAATTGCTATTCACCCCCTCTAGGAAACACAATCGATCCATCACTTCTTCCGGCGATTAGTCCGGTGAAGAGCGATCTGGCTCTGATACCAATTGTTAGGACCGAAAGGAATTTAAATATCTCCACAATGGTATGATATTGTCCACTTTGGGCCTAAGTCCTCATAGTTTTGCTCTTAAGCTCTCCCAAAAACCCTCATGCCAATGGAGATATCTTTTTTCCTTATAAGCCTATGATATTTTTCCATGTGTTTTCGATGTGGGACTATGTTTGCAATCTTACAACCCTAACAATCTGCTCCTGCAGAGCCTTCTACCGCGGATCCTTTGTCTTCCCGTGTGACCTCACTTCCCCCGCCGACTCGCGAGATCTTCTCGGCCGTGCTTCAGCCGAGGGCTTTCATTCCAGCATCCTCGGCGGTAGGTACTCCTGCTGGTTCACCTTCTGCGACCTAGGGCGGTTCTTTAGGTAGGCCGGTCGGGTCGACCGCCTCGACCAATGATGGAGGGGCTACTATCAGTCGACATCTGCACTTGGTAGGGTCGTCCCGAGTCGACCCTACGACAGGCTATCGAGCGTACCCTAGCTGCAAGTCCGAGTTCAAGCAACAGGCTCGGGCGGTGCATCTGTATGGCCCACTCGGCGAGCGTTTTCCGAATGGTCCCCAGGAAACCTACTACCGGAGGCTCGTTCAGCACGCTGACACCTTCGTCTCGAGGGCTAGTCAGATTTGATTTTCCTTTCACCTATACTTCTTTCTTTTGATTTTAACGCTTGCTGTCTTTCTTGCAGGCGGCACGCCCAGTCTAGGACCTCGAGGAACTGGTCACACTCAAGGCCCAACTTTTGGAAGCGCGTTACACTATCTCTGCTCTCAAAACCGACCTACTGGCCAAAGAGGAGGAGCGGATCGCTTGCTCCGCCGAGCTTTGTAAACTCAAACAAGAACATGACGTCCAGGCGTCAGTGTTGAAGGCGACTCAACGGTGTCTACAACACGCCAAAACATACGCCGAGTCCCTGCGACTAAATTTACTCCAAAGAGAGGCCCGCCGGGCAACCCGGGGACCATAAGCCATCATTATGATGAACGCTCTTTTTGTTTTCTCTTCATTGACTAGAGGCTAGACCTCGTTTTTGTAACCGCCCCGCTATGAATATCAACTATTTTCTCTGCGTCTCTGCACTCGTATGACTTCGTATTTGCATGCTCATCATTTAGAGGCTCGAGCAAGGGCGATCCGAGTGACGGAATATCTGCCCGACCTCTTTTGATGGGTGACTTCTTGTGACTTCCGAGTGCCACGAATTTCGAGTATCAACCACTCGGGAGGATGACTGAGTGGTTCAACTTCTGTGAGCGGGTAAGACACTTGAGCATAGAAATACCGGAGTGCAAGGCGCTCGAACCCGATTGATAAAGTATCTGTAATCTCGCCTGAAGCCATTGGGCTGAAACTGCCGGCCTGGGAGGTTCGGAGTGCCTCCGTTGAGTTAGCTCGATTTGGTTTTTGGTCATGCCCGAGCCGCTATGAGCTAAGGCGAGGGATGTGCTTCTTGGTAAATTGATGCTAAGGGAGCATGGATCGCCACACTTCCGCCTGAGTGTGAAATCAAGGCATGACAAGGAGCGGATCCTGCCTGTAACCCTTAACGGGACGAAAGTTCGTTTGGACGGGCAAGACTCAGGGAGCGTGAGCCGCCACACGTCCGGCTGAGGGCCGATCCGAGGAATGCACGGGAGCTGAGCCCGAATATAGCTTGTGCGAAGACGGGAGTCTGAGCACTGGTTCAGGCCGATTCTCAGGAGTGTGGGCCGCCATGCGTCCAATCGGAGATACTGAACCGAGTGGGGCGTGAAAGCTGGTCCGCTTATAACTTGCTGGCAAAGCAAGAGTTTTGCATACTCGGTCGGGCAAGACTCAGGGAGCGTGGGTCGCCACGCGTCCGACTGAGGGCCGATCCGAGGGATAGATGGGAGCGGATCCCGATTATAACTCGTGCGGAGACGAGAGTCTAGACTCTGGTTCAGGCCGATTATTAGGAGCGTTGGCCGCCACGCGTCCGATCGGAGACACTGAATCGAGTCGGGCGCGGAAGCTGGTCCGCTTATAACTTGCTACCGAGGCAAGAGTTTGCACACTCGGTCGGGCGAGACTCAGGGAGCGTGGGCCGCCATGCGTCCGACTGAGGGCCAATCCGAGGGATAGATGGGAGCGGATCCCGATTATAACTCATGCAGAGACGAGAGTTTGGACACTGATTTAGGTCGATTCTTAGGAGCGTGTGCCGCCACGCGTCCGATCGGAGACACTGAACCGAGTGGGGCGCGGAAGTTGTTCCGCTTATAACTTGCTAGCGAGGCAAGAGTTTTGCGTACTCGATCGGGCAAGACTCAGTGAGCGTGGGCCGCCACACGTCCAACTGAGGGCCGATCCGAGGGATAGATGGGAGCGGATTTCGATTATAACTCGTGCGGAGACGAGAGTCTGGACACTGGTTCAGGCTGATTCTCTGGAGTGTGAGCCGTCAAGCGTCCGATCGGAGACACTGAACTGAGTGGGGCGCGGAAGCTGGTCCGCTTATAACTTGCTGGCGAGGCAAGAGTTTTGCGCACTCGGTCGGGCAAGACTCAGGGAGTGTTGACCGCCATGCGTCCAACTGAGGGCCGATCTGAGGGATAGATGGGAGCGGATCCCAATTATAACTCGTGCGGAGACGAGAGTCTGGACACTGATTCAGGCCGATTCTTAGGAGCGTGGGCCGCCACGCGTCCGATCGGAGACACTGAACCGAGTGGGGCGCGGATGCTGGTCCGCTTATAACTTGCTGGCCAGGCAAGAGTTTTGCGCACTTGGTCGGGCAAGACTCAGGGAGCGTGGGCCGCCAAGCGTCCAACTGAGGGCCGATCCGAGGGATAGATGGGAGCGGATCCCGATTATAACTCGTGCGGAGACGAGAGTCTGGAGTACCTGCGAGTGGAGGACCATGTTTTTCAACTATCATGAGTATTTTACATTCACATTATAACCTCTCATTCGGCCACCCGGTATGGGTGAAGGTGAATCGCACTCCAGGGTCGATCCAACCTTCCTTTCTCATTCTCTAAGTAATAAGCTCCTTAGGCGAGCTTCTGAATAACCTTGAAGGGTCCTCCCCACTGCGGCTCCAGCTTACTTACATCTCCGACGGGCTTGATTCTCTTCCAGAACAGGTCCCCCACTTGGAACGTCCTCGGCAGTACCTTCCAATCATACTTTTGTTTCATTTTCTGCCGGTATGCGAACATCCGAGCGGCTGCTTTGTCTCGGATTTTGTCGACCAAGTCCAGCTCCAGCCGCCTCCTTTCCGAATTATCCTCGTCATGGCTGCCCGTCAATCCGATTCACATCTGACCTCAACCGGCATTACCGCTTCGCTCCCGTAGACTAGCTGGAAAGGTGTGCACCCCGTGGTCTCTTTGGGTGTAGTCCGCAGGGCCCACAGGACGCTCGGGAGCTCATCTACCCACGTTCCACCGACATGATCCAGCTTAGTCTTTAATCCTTTAAGGATCTCTCAGTTGACCACTTCTGCCTGGCCGTTGCTTTGGGGATAGGCTACAGAGGTGAAGGCTTGCTTGATACCATACTTCGAGCACCACTCTTGTATCCTTCGACCTTGGAACTGTCTTCCGTTGTCCGAGACAATTTTGTGCGGGATTCCATATCGGCATAATATGTCCCGCCACAGGAACCTCATCACCGCCTGCTCGGTGATACATGCTAGGGCCTCAGCCTCTATCCATTTGGAGAAGTAATCGACGACCACCAGCAAATATTTCTTTTGGGCGGCGGCAGTCGGGAATAGCCCCACAATGTCCATGCCCCACTGATCAAAAGGGCAGGAGACCGCTGATGCTTTCATTGTCTCTGCGGGCCGATGTGGTAGGCAGTGATGTTTTTGGCAATACAGGCAAGTGGAAACCATCTCGTTGGCGTCCTTCTGCAGGGTTGGCCAATAATAGCCTGACATTAGTGCCTTTCGAGCCGTCGCACGAGCCCCTGCGTGGTTTCCGCAGATTCCCATGTGAATTTCTCGCAGCACATAGTCTGCATCTTCCTCGCCCAGGCACTTGAGTAGGGGTCGGGAGAACGCTCTCTTGTATAACACATCGCCGACCATGGTGTATCGAACTGCATGTTTCTTGAGCCACCGAGCTTCTTCTCGGTTGGCCGGCAAGACTCCCTCCATGAGGTAGGCAATGATTGGGGTTCGCCAGTCGGATTCCAACTCCAGCTCGCCTTGCCTCTCTATTTGCATGATTAGCAGCACTGGGCCGCCCGACTGGGGATACACCCAAGAGCCGACTGAGCTGGCTAACTTAATCAATTCATCTGTCTTGAAGTTATCCTCCCTTGGAATCTTCCGCACTTGCACTTCTTGGAACTCGGCCTTCAACTTCTCATAGGCTTTGATGAAGGCCTGCAGCCGATCACTATTAACCTCAAATCGTCTGGTCACTTGCTGTGTGACTAGTTGGGAGTCGGAATAAAGCATCACCCGGGTTGCCCCCACATGCCTGGCAGCCTGCAGTCCGGATATGAGGGCCTCATATTCTGCCTCGTTATTCGTGGCCCGATACTCTAGTCGGACTGATAAGTGCATCTGCTCTCCCTTCGGAGAGATCATCAGGATATCGATCCCGCTATCCGACCGGGCTGCTGAGTCGTCCACATATATCTGCCACGCTTCTTCAATCTCGTTCGCATGCAGCTCACTTAGAAAATCAGCGAGGGCGTGAGCCTTGATGGTTGGCCGAGGTTGATACTGAATGTCGTACTCGCTCAGTTCGGTGGTCTATTTGATCAACCGCCCAAATGCTTCAGGATTAGAGGTCACTCGGCCCAAGTTGCTGTTCGTCAACACCACGATGGGGTGTGCCAAGAAGGAAGGTCAGAGCCTCCGAGCGCCCAACAATAACACATACATCAACTTCTCGAGTGTCGTGTAATGACACTCGGCTCCCTTTAATAGATGAGCAAAGAAATACACTGGGTGCTGCTCGGCTGCTTCTTGCTTGACTAGGACCATGCTAACCGAGTTAGCTGATGCGGCCAAATAGACATACAGGACTTCCCCGACCTCCGGCTTGGCTAGGACGGCCAAATAGACATATACATATTTGACCATGATATATTTCTGTATATGTTTTCATGTAAAATTCACACTTATTGACGTATGATGCATATACATTGTTGACATGATACATTTATGGTATATGCCTCTCATATGCAATTCAAAAATTTTGCCTTTGATTATTTTGGGTTTTGGGGAGAGACCCATGTTTAAGGGGGAGGTATGTCCAAACTTAATAATCATACCCTTTTCGATGTTTGACAAAGGGGGAGAAAATGGTTGATTAAGTTTAGGGTTATTGTAGGGGGAGGATTTTGATTCCCTTACGATAATTGAACTGCCTTCAAGTGATCATTAATGCTTAAACTTAAATCGAGTTAAATCAGGTTGTCAAACAATAAAAAGGGGGAGATTGTTGATGCAGTCTGGCCCGATTATTATTTTAGTGTTGACACCGATTTAAGGATTGATTTAAGTTTGGTTGAACTAATTGTGATTAAGTCTTGGTCGGGGACTAGGCACGGGTTGATTGAAAAGTCCTAGCTTGGAGGGCTAGGTGAAAAGTCCTAACTTGGAGGGTTAGGTGAAAAGTCTCAACTTGGAGGGTTAGGTGAAAAATCCTAGCTTGGAGGGCTAAGTGTGGAAAAGTCCTAACTTGGAGCTTGGGTGAAAAGTCCTAGCTTGGAGGGCTAGGTGAAAAGTCCTAACTTGGAGGGTTAGGTGAAAAGTCCTAACTTGGAGGGTCAGGTGAAAAACCCTAGCTTGGAGCCCCTGGATCGGTCTGGTGACCGATCAGGGAAGCTGGCACGGTGCTCCTTCGTGGATCGGTCTGGTGATCGATCCAGCGATGACTGATCGGTCTGGTGACCGATCAGGGAGCACACAGTGAGGTTGGGAACCTACTGTGCAGCTCCTGATCGGTCTGGTGACCGATTAGGGAGTGTGCAGTTCACTCACTACTCAGCTCCTGATCGGTCTGGTGACCGATCAGGGAGCCCACAGTGAGTTGAGTTCCCCTGTTGATCTGCTCCTGATCGGTCTGGTGACCGATCTGGAACACTGTTCAGACCGTTCCGGAGAACGACCAAGTGTCGCGAGTTCCTCACTATGACCGATCAGGATGGAGCCTGATCGGTCTGAGCATGGTCTGATCGGTCTGGTGACCGATCAGGAGGTCCTCTGATCGGTTCGGTGAACGATCAGGAGGGTTGGACTGCGAAGCTCAGAAATCGCCCGGCAAAGGGGTGGATCGGTCTGGTGATCGATCCACAACCTGGGATCGGTCTGGTGATTCGTCCAGGAGAGTCCCCGAGAAATCGCGATTTCTGATTGAGCGTTGGGGACCGATCAGGATGGAGCCTGATCGGTCTGAACCCAACCTGATCGTTCTGGTGACCGATCAAGAGGCCCTCTGATCGGTCCAGTGGTCGATTACTTTAATTCAAATTGCACTGTCATACGCTCTGATCGCGTCTGAACGTATCTGATTCTCTGCGTTTGACCTCTGATACTTGATTTTCTGATTGATATGATGTGCTAATGGTCTGATTAAGCTGCAGGTGACAGGGATGGATTCAAACACTCAAGAAGAGTCAATGGAGGCCTTTCCTTGGAGCAGGATTGTCCATTTGCCATCTCAGGTTGTAACGGCTGGGCTGCAGATTGGAGCTGCTGACTGGAGCTTGGCTGAGGGAAGCTCAGGGAGTCCAGAAAGAGCTCAGTGGTAGCTGGCGTTGGCAGGTAAGCAGCTGGTGGCTGCAGTGAGGTGGTGACCTGGCGCTGGTGGAGAAGGCTTAAGCTGCGTAGCAGAGAAGTGGTGTAGAGAAGATCAGTGCCAAGACTTCTCGCTAGAGCTTATTGCGACTTCTTCTTACTGCGTTCTTGTGCTTGTGCGATTACTTCGATCATCATCTTGAGCAAGAAACTGTGATCTTTGAGGCAACCATCGGTTACTTAGGCACTTGAAAGAAGGAACAAGGAGCTTGAGTCCATTAGCGAGAAGACACGAAGAATGGTGTTATTGCATGAGATCTGCGCTGGGTGGAGCTCGAGAGAAGCTGGCTTCACTCACCGGCTTCACCTAGCTTCACTCGCTAGGGCCCGGCTTCACTCACCGGGATTTCCTTCACCTGACTTCACTCACCGGGATTTCCTTCACCTAGCTTCACTCGCTAGGATCCGACTTCACTCACCGGGATTTCCTTCACCTAGCTTCACTCGCTATGACCCGGCTTCACTCACCGGGACTTCCGTCACCCGGCTTCACTCACCATGACCCGACTTCACTCACCGGGGTTTTCGTCACCCGGCTTCACTCAGCAGAATTCGTGCCGAGTCCTCGACCAGGACTTAATCCGAACTCATCTTACTCAACTAAACTTAAATCGGTGTCAACACCAAAATAACAATTAGGTTAGACTGTATCAACAATCTCTCCCTTTTTATTGTTTGACAACCCGATTTAAGTTTTGCTATTAGAGGTCAAATGAAGTCAAATTTCATTATCACAAGACAATCAAAGTCCTTCCCCTACAATAATTAAATTTGTAACAAAATCCGAAACTTAAATAATCATACTCTCCCCCTTTGTCAAACACGGAAAAGGGTATGGTTATTAAGTTTTAAAATAACTCCCCCTTAAACAAGGGTCTCTCCCCAAATCTAAAATAACGAAAGGTAAGTGTTGAATTGCATATAAAAGACATATACAGAATTATATCATGATAAAACACGTATATGCTTCATATGACACTGAGTATCAAAATATAGCTGATGCATCATTGATACTGAGTAAAACATAATGTTATTAGTCAACGACAATATCAACCAGTCATAAATCAAAGCTCATCAGTCTGTGAACCGATCAGAGAGAGCCCTGATCGGTTTGTGGACCGATCAGAGAGAGCCCTGATCAGTCACCTTGACTGTTCAGGATGAGGCCCGATCAGATTTCAGATGAGTTTCTAAAACTCTGATATCAGACTGCATCGACAATTGGCAGTTAAAAAAAATTCTGAAACACGATATGAGTCCCTTAACCAACATAAACAAGTACAACATATCAAGGTTGTACCAAAAAACAATTGATATTCAAGTATGTTCCAAGTATGCTCTTGGAATGATCAAGTTTGTATCAGTATGTTCCATCCAATTTTGATAATCTAATTTAGTCTATAGTCCTAAGTTTGTATCGAGTTCATGGTTCCAAGATTGTCTTAACCAAAGACCTAATTCTCAATTCTATTGATAATTCTCCAAAATTGGATTAAGTTGGATAATTCTTAGTCCCAAGTTAAGATCTGTCTTAACCATAAGGTTCCAAGACAAGTTTGTACATCAAGTTATTCCCCAAATTGCCCATAAAAATGAATAAGAAAATTTTCCAGTATAGAGTAAATGGAAAAGTTTCCATGTATCTATTTGTGTATGAAGTTTATGATTTCCATTGGTTTAACTCCACTCATCTAAATTCGAGATAAAAAAACATTCCTCATAGGTAGTAAATGGTTATCCATTAAGCGGAGGAAATGGTAAGCACATCCCTAACTAGGAATGACTATGTGTTTGGAGCACTAATTATCAACAACCCATGTTGATAGATGCTCCCCCTCAACCAATGCCTATACAATTCAGAAGATAGATGTTTTAGGTACCCAAACTTTGGGACCTAATGCACCTTCAATGCAAGATTTTGGCACTCATGCCTTGGCCATTTTCTTTTGAACCCTAGAAACCTTTGATAATCTAACATGAGTTCTAGACATTAATGAGATAAAGCTAGGTTCTTTAAAAACGCTCTTTGAGAGTTAGGGATCATGTCCAAGGTTTTAGAGCTAGTTGAAAATTTCTCAAGAATATTCTTGAGTTTTTCAATTTCACTCTTTAGGCCCTTATTTTCATCCTTAAGAACCTTAACATGCAAATCATCTATGTTATCATCCTTAGAAGTTTTCAATTTTTCTACTTCCAATTTTAATGATTTTACCTTGTTCTTGAATTTTTTAAGCAAGGTAGTTAAACATGCAATGGTTCTATAACATTTATCTAACTCGGGAGAGATTACCTCTTCATCATCCGAAGATAATGAAGCCACGGTTGAAGAGTTCCTTGATTCGTCACTACTTTTGTCATTTAAATCCTCTAGTGCCATGAAAGTCATGTGACGGGTGTTCTTCTCCTTCTCCTTCTTCTTCTTTCTTCTGTCCCCTGCCACAAAAGTCACACCCTTCTCCTTTGGGCCTTGGTTAGCAATCTCATGTAGCTCCATTTCACAGAATAAACCCTCTAGCTTTATAATGGAAAGATCCTTGGAAACCTTGTAAGCATCCACCATGGATGACCACAGGGCATTCCTAGGGAAAGATTTAAGGACATACCTTACAAGGTCGTGATTCTCAACCTTCTCATTGTTGGAGTGCAAACCGTTGAGGATTTCCTTGAACCGACCATGAAGCATACTTACTGTTTCATTTTCTTCCATTGAAAAGTTCTGGAGTTAATTGAGGAGGAGATCCCTCTTTGCTATCCGGGAGTCTCGAGTGCCTTCATGAAGCTCAATGAGCTTGTTCCATAGATCTCTAGCACTCGAGAAGGGACCAACCTTGATAAGTTGCTCCTTGGTTATCCCACACTGCAGGGTGACCACAGCCTTAGCATCAACCTCACCTTTTCTTATCTGAGCGGCTGACCATCTTGAGAACTCAAGTTCTTTACCCTCAGCATTCTTTGGAGGAGAGAAACCCTCCTTGACTGAGAACCACATGCTGATGTTGTACTTCAAATAATATTCCATTCGGGATCTCCAGTACGGGAAATCAATTCCATCTAAGAACGGGGGTCTGTTTGTGCTGAAGCCTTCTCCTCCCAACGCCATCTCTTCTTATGCTCTTCGGATGTTAAACCGTTGGCAAGAGCCCCAGACTCTGATACCACTTGTTGGAACTTGGATGACTAGAGAGGGGGGTGTGAATAGCCAGACACAAAAACTACTTCACTTCTTTGATCTTTCTGCACTTAGGGTTAGCAGCGGAAACAATACAGAAAGAAAGACAGAATAGAAATACAGAAATGGAGAACAGACAAACCAGACGCTAACACAGAGATGTACAAGGTTCGGGGATAACTTGCCCCTACTCCTTGGCATGCCCGTGAGATGGGCGATCTCTTGATCGTCGGCAGATCAAGCCCCGAAACTCCGGCTAATAGCTTCTCCTTCTCGGTGGAGTAACCTCTCAACATTCGTCTCAGAAATATACAGATGAAGCACTGGAGACTCGAGAGAAAAGCTCACACAATAGATGTAGCTGAAAACGCTCAAGCAAGAACACTACAGAGAGCACAACAACCCAGCGAAACCCACAGCAAAACCCTTTGTTTGTTTTCTATCTGTTGCTCTCTTCCGCTCCTCTGCTTCGCCAGCTTCTTCTTAAGCTTCTGCTCATCACCAGGCGCGTCTGCACCCACTGAACCAACACTTCATCATCGCTGATCCACTGACTTCCACAGAGCGCTCAGTCCATTGAAGAACTCTTCAACTGAGCCTCGGCCAGTCGCCAGAAGCCGTTGAATCCTGAAAACAGAAAACAAACAAACCTGCCACGGTGAAAGCCGTCATTGACCCTCCTTCTTGGTTTGTATCGTCTCTGTATCACCTGCACACTCATCATATGGATTAGCAAAGCAAATTAGAGCGTATCAGCAGAAATCAGAAGTGATCAGGGAGTCTGACAGTGATTCAAATTAAAGTTATCAGACACTGATCGGTCTCCTTGACCGATCAGTTACCCTTCTGACCGATCAGACTCACCTTTGATCGATCCAGTAAGGATCTGATCGGTCACACTGACCGATAAGAGATTGAGGATCGATCACCAGACCGATCCTAAACCCATCATTGAACTCTCAAGGCCACAGCTTCATCGGTTCACTGACCGATCAAGCCACAGCTTGATCTTTCAAACCAACTCACCTGATCGGTCACTTGACCGATCAGGTTAGGGCCTGATCGGTCATAGTGACCGATCAGGTAAGGGCCTGATCGGTCATAGTGACCGATCAGGTCACTCCCTGACCGATCAGGCGCCATCCTGATCGGTCCAGGAAGGCCTTGATCGGTCAGACAGACCTATCGGGGTTTCTTACAGAAATCTTCTGATCTCTCTCTGATCGTTCACCAGAACGATTAGAAACCACACAGAATGTTTCTGTTATCTTTCTGATCGTTCACCAGAACGATCAGACCCCCTGGATAGGTCACCAGACCGATCTATTATCAAGGGAGTTCCTGTCAACTCCCTGATCGGACTCCAGACCGATCCAGCCACTCTCCGACTTATGCTCAGTCCCCCGGACCAAGACTTCGTGCCCAGCTTCACTCACTGGGACTTTGTTCAACCTAGCTTCACTCACTAGGACCCGGCTTCATTCACTGGGATTTCCTTCACCTAGCTTCACTCGCTAGGACCTGGCTTCATTCACCGGGATTTCCTTCACCTAGCTCCACTCGCTAGGACCTGACTTCTCTCACTGGGACTTCCGTCACCCGGCTTCACTCACCGTGGTTTCCGTCAAACAGCTTCACTGACCAGAATTTGTGCCCGGTCCCCGACCAGGACTTAATCCGAACTCATCTTACTCAACTAAACTTAAATCGGTGTCAACACCAAAACAACAATTAGGTCAGACTGCATCAACAATCTCCCCCTTTTTGTTGTTTGACAACCCGATTTAAGTTTAGGTATTAGAGGTCAAATGAAATCAAATTTCATTATCGCAAGGCAATTAAAGTCCTCCCCCTATAATAATTTAATTTGTAACAAATCCTAAACTTAAATAACCATACTCTCCCCCTTTGTCAAACACCGAAAATGGTCAACTTAAATAACCATACAAGGACAGGGTAAGACATACCTAGTTGTGGCAGGGTAGTGTGTCACATACCGGAATAAGGACAATGGCGCTATCAACTTAAGGGCGAGCGTCGTCAGGCGCCGCTCGGCCTGACACAGACATAGACGAGCGTAGTACGAGGTGCCAGGGTATGATAGGGAGATCATAGCGTGAATGGGATACTGGCGATTCGGACCTGAATGGTATCAGGTTTGCGCCGACTCCGTACTCCTTCTGCTAGTTCGGTGTCAGAGAGTGGTTGTTCGGATGAGTCACGACAAAACCTCTTATGCTAGTGTCGGCTGGCGGCTCAGAGTGATCGTGCCGACTGAGGGCTGGGCATGAACTCAGGCCCGAAGGCCTCTGTTACCGAGAGTAACTATGCTTCCCGAGTCAGGGTGTGCCCAAGTGGCAATACCCCGGCTAGGTCCGAAGTGAATCGCCTAGAGGATCTATACCCTCGCCGCTCGGGTCTCCATTGCAGGGGAGTTTAGGGCGCCGGTCGGGGTTCCGTTGACTCGTGCATTACCCATTTGATGGGCCCTCGAGGGCTTTTGACCCAGACCCCCACTAACGGAACACCAAGATGACCGGCCTACTCACTCGTGAGATGGGTCAGGCCCATAAACCTGGGCCGGGATCATAGTCCATCTCAATACTAATGATTTTGAAGTTAGTCACTAACTGTTGATGTTTTAATAAATTTATGGGCAATTTACCAAAAGGCGTACCTAAGTATTGGAAATTACCAATTCCGTATCATAGTTTCTATTTTACCAAAGGGCGCATGCCTTTATGTGAACATCCTTTTATACCCCTCCTTCTAACTGCTGTCTTTCTTATTCTCTCTCTCAGCAACAAATTTCGAGACGGTAGCACGTGACTTTTATTTTAAAATAATATATTATGAAATCGACGCTAAAAACGTAAGATAAAAATTAAAAAAATATTTCAGTTAAAAATAACTCATCCAACGTGATTTAAAAATATAAATAAATAATTTTTATATTTGATTAATAAAAATTAATAGATTAAATAATATTTAATAAATATATTAATATATATAAAAAATTCAAAAAAAAACGTATGCTGCAGCAATAAAAAAACGTAAAAAAATTCAAAAAAAAACGAATTCAGAATAAAAAAACGTAAAAAAAATTCAAAAAAAAACGAATTCAGAAATCAAAAAGAAAACGCAAAAAAAATTCAAAAAAAAACGAATTCAGAAATCAAAAAGAAAACGCAAAAAAATTTCAAAAAAAAGGAATTCAGAAATTAAAAAAAACGTTGCTGCAGAAATTAAAAAAAAAATTGGGCCTGAAATATTTTATTTCAGACCCACGCTGGGCCTGAAATAAAATATTTCAGGCCCACGTTGGGCCTGAAATCTTTTGATTCAGGCCCGACGTGGAATCAAAATTTTTTAATTTTAAAAATATATTAATATATAAAAAACCTATCAAAACACTTAATTTCAAATTAAAATGGAGGGTCTGAAGTCACGCTATGAGGGCCTGAACAT
This sequence comes from Boesenbergia rotunda, assembly GCA_024364735.1. NCBI lineage: Eukaryota > Viridiplantae > Streptophyta > Magnoliopsida > Zingiberales > Zingiberaceae > Boesenbergia > Boesenbergia rotunda. The sequence goes on along the minus strand of JAGFNQ010007410.1, from coordinate 405,234 downwards.
AGATGTGATGTCCATCAGTGAATTTTGGTCAAAACCCACTGATATTTCTAAACTACTCCTATTTGATTTGTGATATCTAATATATAGATGTTTGGACACCTAAAACATCATCTCCTACCTCTAACCTCTCTATTCATATGAAGTTTTCAGAAATCCAGATATGGAAGGTCCATCAGTGGGTTTTGGTCAAAACTCACTGATATTTCTAAACAGCTCCTATTTGATTTGTGATATCTAATATATAGATGTTTGGACACCTAAAACATCATCTCCTACCTCTACCCTTTCTATTCATATGAAGTTTTCAGAAATCCAGATATGGGGGGTCCATCAGTGGGTTTTGGTCAAAACTCACTGATATTTCTAAACTACTCCTATTTGATTGGTGATATCTAATATATAGATGTTTGGACACCTAAAACATCATCTCCTACCTCTACCCTCTCTATTCATATGAAGTTTTCAGAAATCCAGATATGGGGGGTCCATCAGTGGGTTTTGGTCAAAACTCACTGATATTTCTAAACTACTCCTATTTGATTGGTGATATCTAATATATAGATGTTTGGACACCTAAAACATCATCTCCTACCTCTACCCTCTCTATTGATATGGAGTTTTCAGAAATCCAGATATGGGAGGTCCATCAGTGAGTTTTGGTCAAAACTCACTGATATTTCTAAACTACTCCTATTTGATTGGTGATATCTAATATATAGATGTTTGGACACCTAAAACATCATCTCCTACATCTACCCTCTCTATTCATATGGAATTTTCAGAAATCCATATATGGGAGGTCCATCAGTGGGTTTTGGTCAAAACTCACTGATATTTCTAAACTACTCCTATTTGATTGGTGATATCTAATATATAGATGTTTGGACACCTAAAACATCATCTCCTACCTCTACCCTCTCTATTCATATGGAGTTTTCAGAAATCCAGATATGGGAGGTCCATCAGTGAGTTTTGACCAAAACTCACTGATGGACCTCCCATATCTGGATTTCTGAAAACTCCATATGAATAGAGAGGGTAGAGGTAGGAGATGATGTTTTAGGTGTCCAAACATCTATATATTAGATATCACCAATCAAATAGGAGTAGTTTAGAAATATCAGTGAATTTTGACCAAAACCCACTGATGGACCTCCCATATCTGGATTTCTGAAAATTCCATATGAATAGAGAGGGTAGAGGTAGGAGATGATGTTTTAGGTGTCCAAATATCTATATATTAGATATCACCAATCAAATAGGAGTAGTTTAGAAATATCAGTGAGTTTTGACCAAAACCCACTGATGGACCTCTCATATCTGGATTTCTGAAAACTCCATATCAATAGAGAGGGTAGAGGTAGGAGATGATGTTTTAGGTGTCCAAACATCTATATATTAGATATCACCAATCAAATAGGAGTAGTTTAGAAATATCAGTGAGTTTTGACCAAAACCCACTGATGAACCTCCCATATCTGGATTTCTGAAAATTACATATGAATAGAGAGGGTAGAGGTAGGAGATGATGTTTTAGGTGCCCAAATATCTATATATTAGATATCACCAATCAAATAGGAGTAGTTTAGAAATATCAGTGAGTTTTGACCAAAACTCACTGATGGACCTCCCATATTTGGATTTCTGAAAACTCCATATCAATAGAGAGGGTAGAGGTAGAGCTGTCAAACGGGCCAACCCGTGGCGGGGCGGGTTGGCCCGTGGCGGGGCGGGTTGGCCCATGGCGGGTCGGCCATTTGGCGGGGCGGGGCGGGTTGACCCGTCATCTAGGCGGGTTGAAAAATCCCCAACCCAACCCAATCCAAGGCGGGTCGTGGGTTAGGCGGGCTAACCCGCGGGCCCATCAAAATATTTTTAAAAAATTAAAAAAAAACATATATTTAGATTTTATCAATCAAATATATTAAGAAATATATTTTTTAAATATAAATGGATACAAAGGAGCACTCATGTGATGAAAAATATTATGTTTTTATATCAAAATAATAACAAACAAATATAATAAATTGTTATAAAACATAACTAACATGTGATTCTCAACCCGCGGGCCAACCCAAGCCCGTCACGGGCCGACCCGTGCGGGTCGCGGGCCTAGGCGGGTTGGCCCGCGGCGAGATTGGGTTGCTTAAATTCTAACCCAACCCGCTTAAATTGATTGGCGGGGCGGGCCAACCCGACGGGCCCAACCCAAATTGACAGCTCTAGGTAGAGGTAGGAGATGATGTTTTAGGTGTCCAAACATCTATATATTAGATATCACCAATCAAATAGGAGTAGTTTAGAAATATCAGTGAGTTTTGACCAAAACCCACTGATGGACCCCCCATATCTGGATTTCTGAAAACTCCATATGAATAGAGAGGGTAGAAGTAGGAGATGATGTTTTAGGTGTTCAAACATCTATATATTAGATATCACCAATCAAATAGGAGTTGTTTAGAAATATCAGTGAGTTTTGACCAAAACCCACTGATGGACCTCCCATATCTGGATTTCTGAAAACTTCATATGAATAGGGAGGTTAGAGGTAGGAGATGATGTTTTAGGTGTCCAAACATCTATATATTAGATATCACAAATCAAATAGGAGTAGTTTAGAAATATCATTGGGTTTTGACCAAAATTCACTGATGGACATCACATCTATGTTCAGGCCCTCCTAGCGTGACTTCAGACCTTGCATTTTAATTTAAAATTAAGTGTTTTGATAGGTTTTTTATATATTAATATATTTTTAAAATAAAAAAAAATTTGATTCCACATCGGGCCTGAATCAAAAGATTTCAGGCCCAACGTGGGCCTGAAATATTTTATTTCAGGCCCAACGTGGGCCTGAAATAAAATATTTCAGGCCCAGTTTTTTTTTTAATTTCTGCAGCAACGTTTTTTTTTAATTTCTGAATTCGTATTTTTTTTGAATTTTTTTGCGTTTTCTTTTTGATTTCTGAATTCGTTTTTTTTTAATTTTTTTACTTTTTTTTATTCTGAATTCGTTTTTTTTACGTTTTTTTTATTGCTGCGTTTTTTTTTGAATTTTTTATATATATTAATATATTTATTAAATATTATTTAATATATTAATTTTTATTAATCAAATATAAAAATTTTTTATTTATATTTTTAAATCATGTTGGATGAGTTATTTTTAACTGAAATATTTTTTTAATTTTTATCTTACGTTTTTAGTATTAATTTCATAATATATTATTTTAAAATAAAAGTCATGTGCTACCGTCTCGAAATTTGTTGCTGAGAGAGAGAATGAGAAAGACAGCAGTTAGAATGAGCGGTATAAAAGGAAGTTCACATAAAGGCATGCGCCCTTTGGTAAAATAGAAACTATGATATGGAATTGGTAATTTCCAATTCTTAGTTACGTCTTTTGGTAAATTATCCTAAATTTATTCTATAGTTTTATTTTTTTTAATAAGCATATTTGGTAGGAAAAATTGATGAATATCTGTCAGTTATTTCCCGTTATGATCAGGTGAATTTCATATTCATTATTTTATCGATCAGAAATATTCTAAATATTAATTTTAATTCATTTTGACAGATTATGATACGTTAATATATTTTATAGGAGCAATGATAGAAATTTAAAATTTTAACGTGAAATTCAATGTAAATGATGTGATATTTTTCATGTATATATTCGATTATCATTTGGATATCACCGGCGGTCTCTAACCATCGTCTCAAACCAATCTATATCTTAGGAGGCACGATAAACCCGTTAAGGATCGTTGCAATTAAAATGTCGCATCATTCATGTTGAATTTTACGTTGAAATTTTTGATTGTCTATCATTTTTCTTTTTATAGGTAGGGATGTCACATCATTCAATTTCGACCGTTACGTAGCCTGCCTCTCTCCTATCCAACCACCACCTCTTTGATATCGATATCCAACCACCAACCACCAACCACCAACCACCGCTTTGATATCCAACAACCAACCATCCCACCGCTTTGATGATGATGATGATATTTTTTTTATGGGGTCGGATTGATCATCCTAAATTTAATTTGTCTACTATCTGATTGATCGACGAATCAACATGATTTCCAAGTCATGATCGCTCCGAAACGATGGCCAAAAACAGCTCAGTTATTGAATGGAGAATTTCACTTTGCCCCCCAAAATTGCATCTTTTTACATTTTTTATCTTTGTGTTTCCCATTGACTTTTTTATAAAACTCCTCTCGAGTTTTAAAATTTACACAGTTGTCTTATACGAATTTGTAAAGGTTGAGAGAGAAAATAAAATAACATATATTGATTCTGACGGACAAAATAAAGAAATTGAATTTGTCGCTAAAAAAAATATTAAGCGGATAACAATTAAATCCGGGGCGTTTCATTGAATTTTATGGAAATTTTGATCCGTGGTCAAAATGAATCAGAGAATTATATACAAAAGTTCATTTTGATAATTAGTATTTTTCATATTTATTAACTAAAAATTATAAATCTATGTTTATCTTGATAATTAAAATTTTAAAGTTTATTATCTATTAAGAAAAAAAATTATAAATCGATTTAAAAGAAAATTGTAAGTCAGAGAAGATCTAACGAAGATGATATAAAAGTAATTCGCACAGCAGTACAGAGAACATAAATCATAAGATTATTATTCTGGATAAATAAATATTTGACATTGTCTAAAAAAAATAATTAATGAGATTAGGTGATATGGTTCGGTTTTATGAAAAATATTTATTAATAGTTAAGATAAATTCAGGAAGTATTCGCGATGTATGATTTAAAAGTATAACATTTTAGAATTCGCATTGATCCTGTCGCGAAGCGGGGTGACGGTCCCCCGGGCCAGACGGCCTCTCGGGTGGCACGAACTGGTGAGGTGACAGAGAGCTGATCGCGCCTCGACATGATCCTGCAAAACAGCGACCGTCAGTAAACCCGCCGGGGGATTTCCCCAGTCAAGCACTTCGACGATCAAGTCAGTATCCGCAGGCATATTAGTGGAAACTGAATTGAAATGAGGCAAGGGATGAGAGAACTTGCGCACGCGTACTTGCGGTAGGGGGAGTGCGGAGTTTATATAACCGGGGGAGCTGACAACCCTTGTCTATACTGACGAGACAAGAGTGCAATAGCTGTGAGCTCGTAGGGAGCACCAAGAAGCGGCGCGACATGGCCCGGGGTGCTCGAGTGGTACAAGAGTACTAGGTGCGCAGTACGAGAGTACTGGAAGGGCGGGCTAGCCGCTTAGAAATATCAGAGGTGAATAAAGTGTGAGGAACCCCGTTAGCAGGGTCGTATTCGGGATACAATGATGTAGGGGGTGTAGGGGCGAGATAGCCCGTACGCCGAGCGTCAACTGGCAGGTCCGGGTGCTGGGGACCGAGTCGGGTAATGACAAGTGAGCGTAGGCAGCCACGCGTTCGACTAGTAGAGCGGGAGCGCAGGATACACCGTGGGCCGAGGGTTTAACGAAGGATGTCTGTCGGATCCTATTGAACACCTGGTGTGTGTGATGGAGAGAGAGAGAGAGAGAGAGAGAGGGCTGCCACCTGGCCGACTGTGGCGCCCGACCTAGCTCTTGGTCGGGGTATGGTTCAGGAGTATGGGCGACCAAGCGTCTATCCGGTTGAATGACCGGATGTCGGCCCGCTGGACTATGCCCCCCTGGGGGCATACAGACTCGGGAGCATACCCGGAGATTCAGTTGTTGATCTGTCTATTTAATCTTTCTGGCGCCAGGTTGACTGGCGGACCCGGCCAATGCACCTACTCGTAGGCAAGGTCGAGATCACGCATCATATTTAAAAACAGGTAGTTGAGAATTAAATAGTAGATATCTGTCGTTTTGATAGATACGATGTGGTCCGGGGGAACCAGGAGTCTGGACCAGAGGATCCGCGCGCGTGTAGCCGGGGCCACTTAACTTGGTCCAAGCTTACATTAATAGTCGTGGGGAATAAAAATCTCACATCCAAATAAACCGATAAAATTTTCAGTCCTCTCTCATTCCCGCCGACGTTGACAGAGCTCGACCTATAAACCTCCGCCCTGCTCCAGCTCTGCAGATCCGAGGAAGGCGAGGGCTTGTCGTTAAGAAAGATTAGGGTGCTTGCTGTGGGATCTGATGCGTAGGTTCGTGGCATGAAGCTCCCGGATGGTTTTGGCTTTCCGGGGAACAAGGCGACGCTTCTCCGGCGTTGTTCGGGGGTGCTGTTTGGTTGTTTGATCATTGATGATCTCGAAACGGCGTCTCTCTGAAGTTCGAGGCCCTTCTAACTCGGATGGAGATCGCAGGGCCGATTACGCCTGGCCAGGTGCGCGATTTTTTTATTCCCCTTCCTTTTCGTGAGTTTTTGAAGCGATTTAAAAGCGGTCGAAGAAAAATTCTATCTCGGGGGCCCAATGTTGGGATTCTTCGTGATATTTTGTGGTTTGGGTATTGAGTGCATGATTTGGGCATGTTTTCTGCAGATAGCGGTGTTGGTTGGATTCATCCCCATTCTTTTGGCATGGATGTATGCTGAAGCGCTAGAGTTCTGGAACAAATCAAGGTCACTTCTCCTCCCGGAATTCTGATGATGATCAGCTTTGGATCACAGCCTGATTCTTTTCTACATTTGTTTTTAAAATGGCAGGCAGGCAAATGCCAATCCCACTGTCCCTGACATTTTACTCAAGGAAGAAGCCAAAAAACGATTGTTGGAGGGTCGCTTGTCACCAGAATCTTCGAGGGCTTACAAACAAAAACCAGGACTTTTCAGGTTCCTTGAAGCCTAAGAAAAATTAAAAATAAAAATAAAAGCCTTAATGTTCTATCACTGTCACTCATAAATGCACTTGTTTGATTTCACTGCCTAGATTCTTCATGATGGACAAAGATTTCCTACTAGAGAATCGCTTGACATTGAGAGCTGCGTAAGTATTGGCATGATATTCTACGTTAATGGGAAAGCTTGCTTAACTACTGACTTGCTGGTTTTCAGATCTGAATTTGGAGCCTTCTTGGTTTATTTCTACCTATGTGATAGAACTGATCTGTTTGGGGAGACAGAACAGGTTCTATTTCTTCACAACATGATGAGAATGAATACATTCCAACTTTATCCATTTAAAGTTTGTGCTTCACAAGTTAGATGAGCATATCAACCACATGCTCCTTTAATCTGACAAAGGCTACTGAACCACTATGCTCTTGCTCTGATGTGACAATTTTAGCTCTATGGCCTCCTAGATCGATCTTTATAACAAACTGTTATTAATGAATATCCAATTTGTTATGAAATTTCCTCCCTCTAAATAATTCAGGACGACGTGAATTTATTCTGAATAATTTCTATAAATCATTGAGATAAACTATCTCAGTAGATAGTGTTGAATGTTGTCAATATCTGATCTTTTGTTTTTAGGTAGATAAATTATCGGACTGATTCCACATCACTGCAACTTCTTTTTTTTACTCCACCATTTTTAGTGTTTCCTGACTTTGTAAGCTTTGTTACTTTTAGCCTGAAAAAGGTGAGGAAAAGCAAGGTTCCTTTTCGAGAAACAATATAGTTAACTAAGCACTTCTTGTAAAGATGAACATCATGTACTGGCAAGTTCCAGTGTTCTAAAAATCGGCCTAGGCGGCCGCCTAGGCCCCGCCTAGGCGCTAGGCACCACCTAGCCGCACCGAAAACATCCTAGTCGATCAGCCTAGGCGGCCTTGGCGGGATTAGGCGGTCCTAGGAGCCGACTAATCGGTCGAATCGTCTAGGCGCTGCGGAAATAGTGCAGAATTTTCATGATTTTTGTTAATTTGAGCTTTTTAATTTAAAGTCCAATTAAAAAAAATTGAAATGTAACCCTTTTTGTGTTAGGGCATAAGTTTTATAAGTCCTAAACTTTGGTCCAACAAAAAAACTGATTTGTTGGCTTGCCCTAGCGACTAGCACCAAACTTCATTTTCATGTACTGAGTAACCAAAGTTTGGAGAAATTAGAGTGACTAAAGAAGCCCACATTTTGGAGAGTTAAAATATAGAATAAATTTGTGATATTTTATTAATTGTGTAATTTTGAACTCATTTTAAATTTGATATTACTGTGTTGGAGTTATAGAATGTGATTTATTATGTAATTTATGTTGATACCGTGGAATCCACCTAGCGGCGCCTAGTCTCCGTTTAGGCGACCTAGGCGCTAGGCACTAGCCTAGCGGCCGACTAGCACCTAGCAAATTTTAGAACCTTGGCATGTTCTTGTAATTTCTTCAATCTGAGAGACATATTATTGAACTGCCTTTTGTCCTTTGCAGAACTACAGCAGGGATCTTTTCTTTTTTCTATATTTCCTTCTCATCATTGTAGCAGCAATGACTTCTTTCAAGATCCATCACGACACTTCTCCATTCTCGTCTAAACCAGTCCAGTATCTCAATAGGCAACAAACTGAGGAATGGAAAGGGTGGATGCAAGTAAGAGAACCCTTCTCCAAAGAAAGTATTTATGTTTCTTGTGCTTAGTTCCTATTGAGTTTACTAACACTACAATCTGTCATCCTGGAAAATTTTGAACACTATAGAATTTAAGAACTCAGATTATTGAAGGCTTGACTGGAACTTGATACTCTCTTTCCTGTTCAGGTACTCTTTGTGATGTATCATTACTTTCATGCTAAAGAAATTTACAATGCAATTCGTGTTTTTATTGCGGCATACGTGTGGATGACTGGGTTTGGCAACTTCTCTTATTATTATGTCCGGAAAGATTTCAGCTTTGCACGATTTTGCCAGGTGATAACCTTGAACATATATGAACAATGTTTATTCTTGTTGAAATATCACTTGTAAATCCGAAGCCAAAACTTGTGGGTTTTGTCATGTTGAACAGATGATGTGGCGATTGAACTTTTTTGTAGCATTTTGCTGCATCATCCTTGGCAACCACTATATGTTGTATTACATCTGCCCAATGCACACATTTTTCACCTTGATGATCTACTGCTCACTTGGAATTCTTAACAACTACAATGAGACTGGATCAGTGATTGCAATCAAAATTGCTGTGTGCTTCTTGGTGATCGTTGTAGTGTGGGAGATTCCTCATGTCTACGATTTCGTTTGGACACCTTTCGCTTTCCTTTTAGGTGGGCATCATTAGAACTTGAGTGAGAGCCAGTGTTTCCATACTGATAGGGATAACCTTAAATTGCAGCATATAATGATCCGGATGCCTCAGGGAAGTACCCACCTATGCGTGAATGGAATTTCCGAGTTGGCCTTGATCGCTATATATGGATATTGGGAATGATATATGCTTATTTTCATCCAACGGTGAGTGTCTGACCCTCTCAAGTAACATATGTTAGGATTCTAGTTGATAATTTGACAATTTTTAATACAGGTAGAGGGATGGTTGTCAAAATTAGAACAAACAGAAGTGAAGCTGAGAAGATTGATCAAAACTTTTATCTCTGCAATCTGCCTTGTGGTATTACTTCAAATGCAAAATTTGTTCCTTACTAAAGTCTTTCCACATGTGTTAAATATCTTCTTTTTGCCTTATCTATGTGTTCCAATTCCAGGTTGGTTATCTATGGTATGAGTACATTTTCAAGCTCGAAATGTATACCTACATCAGATACCATCCATATACATCATGGATACCGATCACGTGTTGTATTCTCTATCTCATTCAATTTTTTTACTATCACTGTGTTGCAATTAGTGCTGATACATCTCATTCTGCAACTACTGGGGAATCAGAGTATATATCTGCTTGCGGAACATCACTCAGGAATTTCGAAGCTATACCCTCACCCTCTTCGGGTATTACTCTCATTCTTTCACAAGCATTGCAACTCTTGGTTGATTTTATTGGAGATTTGATAGCTGAGTGTCTTGCTACAATAAGGTGGCTCGGAAAGATAACACTGGAGAGCTACATAGCACAGTTTCATATATGGCTAAGGTACGCGTTCCTATACGTTCGATTGAGTTCAAAAAAAAATAAAAAATAAAATGCACCTCCACATGTTACCCCAAAGCTTCCTGGATCCTCTTTGTGACAAAATGCAGATCAGGGAGACCAGATGCAAAATCAAAAAAGCAACTGTCGTTCATTCCCAACTACCCGATGCTGAACTTTATGCTCAACACCATCATATTTGTCACTGTACATAAACGTCGAACCTGAAATTAGAGATTGGTGCATGGCATGTAGATCAAAATGGACTACTAACTTGTCTCTGAATTCCTTATGTAGGTCGCGCATCGAATATTTGTTCTGACAAACAAGCTGAAGCTGGCAATGATCCCGACTGGGGACAACAAGCAGTTGCTCTTCAACCTGATTTCGGGAGTCGTCATCTCTATCACCTTATATGCTTTGTCGTTGGTTTTACTCAAATTTTATTAATAAACAGGTACATTGTGCACATGCTTCTAATCTAAATAAATAAATCTCTATCTATTCGGTAAACTTACTGTTGTTTCATTCGCCTGCAGAAAATATAGGCATTCGGGTTCTAAGTAAGAACTTGATGGTGAAGTCGAATATTTGTTGTGTTTTGTTGATGCTGTTTAGTGTACAGAGTGGAATAAAGGAAATAGAATTGTCATTGGATTTAAGGTGTTAATGGAATATTTAGTGGCAATTATTATTTCATAAACAGCTTGGTTATGATAAGCTCATTAAATTCGAAGAATTTCTTGCTAAATCACAGGTTAAGATCTACATAAAATAAAAAATATTATATTTTACAACAAATTCTCTATGCACTTTATTCCTTCAACATATTTGGAAGTAAAAGTACTTACTGACATGATTATGAACGTCTCATCACAAAACCACTAACAAAAACGCCGATGAACTATAACTCACTCAGCAGGCGGCCCAGGCTGATATTTTTAGCAATGTGGAGCAAACTCGACCAACCTAAAACAACATTGCAGGGGAATTAGCTGACGACTCGAAGAAACAGTATCTGAAAACATATGGATCATCAGGAAACTTAAATCTCAGTGAAACAAGATGGAGATATTCAAACAAGTGTTGTTGCTAAAGAATTGAAGATGAACAAAGCTATCGATGAACTTGCAACTACTTGTGATTCGCACTGAATCCACAGTAAAGAAACATCTAGAAAAGAAACTGTGAGTCTATTTTCTTTCCTTTTGTAGAAGATCTAATTATTTTCTGATTGGAATAACTCACCATTCCTGAGGGAAATCTGTGACTATCCGAATGAAATTCTTGCTTGCGAAGACAAAGTCGTGATAAATGACGAATGCTGGCCTTGACGACAAACAAGTTGTAGGATGGAGGTCAACTACCTGTACAAAAAGAGACGACCAGCAACAATTCATGGATGCTGACGATAACGCAACTATAAAGCAGAATGGATAATGCATACATGGTGTCCTTTTACTGTTACATAGCTGTCTGAATGGTCGAGCTTCGCGACCTGCATGAAATAACCTGCTAGCAATGCCCTTCCGATGTCGTTGTAAATGTTGGAGCTGTTCAAATTTGGGCTGCACTGAGTGAGATTAAGCTTATCCATGATCAACTTGAGTTGATTCCTGACATTGTCAGCAGCTTTGAGCACTGCCTGACTGATAAACTTACTTTTACACCATGCAGAATTTCCATCTGCAAATTATGCTTTGTGCATTATAATGTGCACAGGGATATACATATATTTGGAAAAAGAAAATTCTGCTTCATTTGTAAATATAAATGAAAAATACAACTTACTGTTCAGTTTGTATGCATTGTAAACATTGAGAAGACTAAGGTGATCGCCATTCATATGCATGAACGTTGCCTTAGCTTCATCAGCAGCCTCCTGGCGTTCGATGGGTCGTAGGAAGCAATTCGATACTGATATGAAATTTCAAGAAAGAGTAGGAAAGTAAAGTTCTAGTTCTAGCATTTTAAACAATATCACCACTTGAAACAAGAAATCTGCAGCGAAATTAGAAGACCTCCTAGGTTTGGTGCACAGTGTTTGGTTTTTGCTTCAATAGGAAGAGTTGAAAGTTTGAGCAAACAAGATGTCATTTTTGGATTTCTTTTATCGAATATACAGTAAATCTATTTGGCAAAGTAATAAAAATTTCATCAAAAACTTAAAGGAGTTTGCCAAACAAAAAGGCTAAGAGAAAAATCAAAAGAGGTATAACATGCATAACATCTATGATAGGATTGAAAACTGCATAAGCTTGGGACAATTTCCCTATGTTAGAAAAAAGAATATAAGATATAACATAGTCTAAACGTATCTAATCTTATGCGTATGTTGCCAGCCTACCACTTATCACACATTTGTTTCTTTCTCTTTTTCTTTTCCCATTTCCAGTTGTGAGTCTAGGCATCATGCAGAGCAGAACCCTAAAAGCCATGGCTGATACTAGAAGCTATATTGCACAGTGATGATGATGATGATATAGGTTATGTCTCCTTCTCGATCTCTTTTTTTGCTTCAATTGCTCTCATGTTCGAAATTCCATCACATATCAAGTCGTCTAAAGTGTCTCAAGCTACCGCATTTTCGTCAATATTTGGTCAGAGAAACGACCAACATCAAATCATCTAAAGTGTTTTTCACTGCTGCTCGCCTAGTCGTTGCATTGCTGAACTTTCAAAAAATGTTCGGGAAGACCTCGCGGTAAGCAGTCTAGAAGCCTAGCGTCCCAGGATTTACGTCCCATTTAGAGGAAAAATTTCTGCAAAATACACCATAGTTGAGGATCGAACCTCAGATGCCTAAGATAGCGACTAGTCGCCCTACCACTGCACCATAACCCCAAGGGCACATTGCTAAACTTTCAAGAATCATGTTTTCATTAAGAATTTTTCCAATTTATGTAACAAGCTAGACATAGATGGTCTACTATAGTAGCTTAACCAAGAGTGTTAGATAAGAAAGAGAGTATGATCTAGTCTAGAACCTGCCTAGCCTTATGTCTATGTTAAGATATAATTAGTAATTAAGAGAAAATTAGTCATTTCAAAGGCTTTTATGTTGAGTCTATAAATACATGTAATTATTCTTTATAAGATACAATGTTATGATATTTCATAAATTTTACACCTTGTCTAAAATTGTAAATGAAATAAGCAACATCATTTCAATCACATGTCAAAGTAACATAAATTACACACGGCATATGAAAAATCTGAAATGATAAATGGAATTTACCTAAATTCTATCTCTTAACACTAAAGAAAACAGCATAAGAGATTTAAGGAAAAGCACGTATGGAATTTGATTTGCACCTGACAGCATAGCAGCAATCGAAAGAATCTCATTAGAGCAGCAAAACTTTGGACTTTCAATGAGCATCTTCGACATCTGAGGATCCAAGGGAAACTCACTCATGAGCTCTCCCAATTTGGTCACACTACCCTCATCATCCAAAGCACCTAAGCATTTCAAGGTATCAACAGCTTGAAGAACTGTTTCAGCAGGAGGAGGGTCCATCAAATCAAGTTGGAGTAAATTCTGAAATCCAAGCTTTCTAAGCTGAAGGATAGTGCCAGCAAGGTTTGCTCGGAGAATCTCTGGGGAATCTTGAGGTGGATTTCTTTCCCAAAAACTCTTGGAATAAAGTCGAAAGCATTTTCCTGCAGCTGACCTTCTTGCACATCCTGCCCTCCTTTGTGCACTTGCTTTTGATATGGGTAAAATCAGCAAGGACTCAACATGAAGATCTGCATTGTAAACCTTTTTCTTCGTGTACCCACAATCAATAGAGTAAACAATGCCATCAATTGACAATGAAGATTCTGCAATTTCCGTTGACACTATAACTTTCCTTCCAAGAAGGCTTGGTGGATGTTGGATCACACCATCGATAGGCGGTGATAGCTTTTTTGTCACAGGTGGAGCTGCCTTGAAGACCTTCTTCTGCATATCAACAGGCATAAATGAATCGAGAGCGATGATCTTGACAGGTCCAATTCTGTCTCCCAAGTCCATGATTAGCTTTTCAATTTTCCAGCAGCATCTCTCTATCTCCTCCTTCCCAGTAAGGAACACAATTATGTCACCAGTTGGTTCAGATACAATAATCTGAGAAACAATCTCTACTGCTTCGTCCACATAGTCCCTCACTGGAACCTGTGAATGAATAATCTGTAGAGGATGAAGCGATGGAAGTGACTGTACAATTTGGGAACCCTTGAAGTAGTCTTTAAACATTTTAGCTTCACTCTGAGTACTCATGAGCACGAGTTTAAGGTCGTTTCGGGACTTTGATTTGAACAAATTGTTGAAGTGAGCAAGAAGTATATCAGTGGCTAGGGTCCTCAAGTGCACCTCATCCAGAATTACCACTTTGTAACTTTGTAGTATTCGATCGTACATTGCCTCTCTTAGAAGCACACCATCTGTTACGTACCTAAACAAATTTACATCTCCAAAATAAGACTAGAACCATGTTGCATAAACAGAGAGAATGGATCCACGAATCAGTGCCTAGACAAAACCTTACTTCAAAGTGGTCTTTGGTCCACTGCAGTCTTCAAAAAGCACCGAGTACCCCACTTCCTCTCCCAACTTCACGTTCATCTCTTGAGCAACTCGACGGGACAGAGCCGATGCTACTAGCCGGCGAGGTTGAGTGCAGACAACCTTCTGCCCTTTTCTAGCATATCCTGCCTCAATGACAAATTGTGGAATCTGCCGCCCCCGACAATCCAAAGAAAACATTAGAAACAATCAAGAATTTAATCCCTACATCCATCCAATCATATGCAACTTCATCTCCCTGGTTCACATCTAATCATGCAACACTAGGAAATAAGATTTTTCGTATACTCATGTGATTAATGCCCGAGCATGAAAAGGAGAGGGTGGATGACCTGGGTGGACTTGCCGGATCCTGGCGGGGCGGCGACGATGACGACCTGGTGCTTGGAGAGTGCGTCGAGGAACTTGCTCCGGTTGGTCCACACGGGAAGACTCTTCCGCTGCTGAAGGAGCTTGTGATAGGGCCGGGAGAACGACAGTCGCGTCGCCGGGTTCACCTCCGTCTTCACCTCCGACGCCTCTTCATCCGCCATCGCCGGATCCGCGATCGGGGAGGAGGAAGAATAATAAGGAGGCGAAGCGTCGGATCACTTTCCAGTAAAGCAAGAACAGTTCGATGCGCACTTGTTACTAAAATGCGCCTCCTCCGTCAAATCGAATAATCTGACAGAAAATTAGTAGAGCGGTCTTTGCTCTTCCTATATTTTTTAAATAAAAATGAGTTACTCAAAAATAAAAATTAAGAACAATTTCAAATAACGATGTTACACCCAAATTATAACAACGGCATCCTCGATTCGATCCCTAGCTACGGTATATTTTATAAGAATTTTTCCTC
Organism: Boesenbergia rotunda; assembly: GCA_024364735.1. Classification (NCBI taxonomy): domain Eukaryota; kingdom Viridiplantae; phylum Streptophyta; class Magnoliopsida; order Zingiberales; family Zingiberaceae; genus Boesenbergia; species Boesenbergia rotunda. Next base: position 389,871 of record JAGFNQ010007410.1, on the reverse strand, counting down.
CAAACGGGGCGCGAACCCTGGGATACCGGGCTTCTAGACTGCCCCCGCGAGCGCTTCCCGATTTATCCTGGTGACCGGTGGAAAACTTCCATAGGGTCGGACCAGTCACCCCAGGTTCAATTTGTCTGATGTCCAATTTATCATTTTTTTTATAACGACGGTAAATTACAGAAAACTCCTCAATGCCCATTTGATCTTTACATGCACTCCCATTTGAAATTTTCTTTACATTTACTCTCTAATTGATTGAGTATAAAAGAGTGAAAATTGAGTATACAGTTTATTGATGTGGTGGATGCAATCTTACATACTCAAATTTCTAACTTTTATACTTAATTTTCTTCAAATAATATTCATCAAACTGTCTTGTCAATCCCATCAGGGACTGCATGTAAAGAAAAATTTGAGTGGGGATTGTATGTAAAGATGAATTTGAAGATGAAGAATTTATGAAAAATTTTCCCTTATAACAATCTCTAATATATTTATTGTGTCTCTTGATGTATAATTCTGAATAATAATCGAATGTGTATATATTGATTGTTACATGATTTTTTGAGATTTTTTTTAAAAATTTTTTAAACGTATAATTACTTTTTTTTTATGTACCTCTTTTAAACAAATTTAAAAAAAAACCTAATTTATAATTTAATATTGACTCGAGTTGTATTAGTAGAATTCTCCGGCTTTCTCTTCTCGACTCTCTTATTCTTAGTTAGAGTTGTCAATTTAGTTGGCTCGTCAGATTAATCCATCCCACTAAATAATTTAAATAGATTTGATTGAAATTTTAATAACTCAAATCCACCGCACGCCGACCCGTCTAGGGCCCGTGACCCTCACGAGTCAGCCCACAATGTGCTTGGGTTGGCCCGCGGATTGAGAACCACGTATTAGTCAAATTTTATATCAATTTATTATCTTTCTTTATTATAATTTTAACATAAATTTTTTTTATCAAATATTAATACTCATTTATATTCATTTACATTTAAAATATATATTTCTTGATATATTATTTTGATATAATCTTTCCAAAGTAAAATGTTAAATATACGATTTTTTTTATTTTTTTTAAATTTTGATGGGCCCACGAGTTGATTCGTCTAACTCACGATCCGTCTTGGATTGCGTTGGATTGGGAATTTTTAACCGTCAAGATGACGAAACAGTCCATTCCATTCCGAAAATGGCCGGTCTACTATGAATCGACCCATCCCGTCTCTGATTTGTCTGTCTGACCGCTTAGTTCTTAGCCAACCAGACAGAACTTTTTTCTCATTATGGACAATTTTATAGTTACACCGTGAGTATTTATGAACTGCTTAGCCACTCATTCCCACCGTGAACACGTTGAGTTCGAGTTTTAAAAATATATATAAATTTATTATTCAAATTTAAACTAATCGAATTTTTTAATCAACCAAACTCTCCAAAATTTACTATTAAACCGGACAAACCGGATTAATACAAAATTGATAAATTCGATTAATTATTTTAAAAAAATTAAAATATTTTAATAAAACTTAATTGATTTAATAAATAAAAAAATTAAATATCTTTTTAAGAAATATTATTAATTAGAAAATCAGTTTAATCCATTTATTTGATTTCCAAATTTAAAACTAAAACCAAACTCTTTAAATAGTTTTGCCAAGTTGTTAGGGGAGAGTCCTCTACCCTACATCCGAGTAAAGTGAACTGTAGTCATGTCTTGGGCCATGGATTTGTGGGGTTGGGGCATTAGAATGGTTGGATTATGGATCGAGCTTCCAGAAGGATTCTCTTAACAAATTTCTCCCTTTTATTAAAGGTAAAAGGTATCATCCTAATAATCCGTAGGATTGTTTTGGATTTTCCAATGTTCTCAAAATCGAATCCGATATCGAATCCGTTAGGTAAGGATTTAGAGATTTAAAAGTCAAGAATCTAATCAATATATAATAAAATATATATTTATATAAATATATGAAATTAAAAATTTACCCTAACTATTTTTTTCGAGATTGGATCAACTAGATCGAGCATGTGATATATTTTTATCAGCAACTCAGCATAGTATTCTAGAAAAAAGAGTCAGTTTCAAATAAAAATTCAAGTTTAAAACTATTGGATTCAAACAAACAACAAGTTTATTCGTTGGAACTTTGGGTGAAAATAAACTAGGTTTTTTACGTTTTATTTTTTAATAAGAAAACAAAACTGTTAAAAAGAAAAAACAAAAAATAAAAAATAAAATAAACAAAGCCGGTTTGTCTGGTTTGCTCGATTTGCCCGGTTCATCGGTTCTCGGCCGGTTCAAAGATTCACACGATTCTTGAACAGTCAGTTTTCAGAGTTAACTCGATCGGAAATCTAGTCGGTTTCCGATTCAATTAGTCAGACCGCCCGACCCGATTTTCAAAACACTGGGATTTTCACACTATGAACTGATGATTAATAATCTACGAGACGAATGGATGGTTAGTAGTTGTGATATTGATATTTTAAAATTTTGGAGTCAAAACTTAGTAAAGTCAAATGTGACTGTCCTCCACACGGTTAACTATATTATTCGGGTTAATAATCCTTCATGATTTATCTTTTTCATGTTGATCTTGAGATGTATTAACGAGGGGGCTACGATGAACGAAGAAGATAATACCTACATATTAATCATTAGTCACATCATATGAGGATGATGAATAGATACAAAGAAGTATTCAAGGTATGGATGAAAATGAGTGTCATTATTGTTAGAGTTGAGTATTGGTCCCATATTATTTTAAACTGAACAAATCTAATCCATAACAAAATTGATTAATCAAATTAATTATTTTTTTAAAAATAAAAATATATTAAAAGTTTTTAATAAAAATTTAATTGGTTCAATAAAATATTTATTTTTTTGTTTATTTTTTTATTAATATATATTTTTGAAAAAACTTCCGAATAAATAAATGAACCGATTGCCAAAGAAAAAAAAAGTTGAAAAGAGTCAATAAGAAAATGAGAAATAGAGCATTAAAAAAAAAAAATTATTAATAAAAAAAGATATTTTAATTAAGAGGCGTGATAGGTAAATCAAGAAGTCTATCATCTCAAATCGTTAGAGATCAAATCAAAATGGATATGATACTGATTTATAATCTATCCCACTAAATTATCAAATCCATAAACCAATCAAATTATTATATTTTTAAGATATTAAGATATAAAATAAGATAGAAGATGTTGATAAAAAAATTATATATATATATATATATTCTCTGATTTTTTAGATATTATACTAAATTATTAAAATATTAAAATTGCATGTATAAATATATTAAATAAAACATTAACAATATATTAAATCTCCTAATAATTAATTTCGGGATTTTTGTTGGTCCTAATAAAAACCTTCGCTGTTATTTTTTCACTTGAGCAAAGCCTTCGTTCCCGGCGAGCATCCAGTACTTATCTTTCCTGGTGAAGGCGGTGCACTCAAACCCTAGCAATCTTCCGATCTCCGCCTGCAAATAGTTCGCCATGTCGCGGCTGCTGCACTCCCTGCCGGCGATCGTTCCGGTGACGACGCGGTCCATGAACTCGAAGGCGTAACTGGGGATGGGGTTCAGGAGGAAGTAGAGCGGGTCGAGGCTCTTGAGGCGGCCGCTGGTGCTGGTACCGTAGAACATGGAGACGGCAGTTTCGATGGCGATGGGAACCACGTCGGCGTTGACCTCTGCGAAGAGGGGGCTGAAGCGAAGCAGGTAGGGCTCGCGGCAGGTGGTGCCCTCGGGGCAGACCACGAGGGTCTCGCCGCGGTCGACGAGGTCGCGCATGAGGCGGAGGTCCTCGTCGCGGTTGCGCGTGAGGCGGACGGTGCGGATCGGGGAGATCCACTCGGTGACGCGGCTGATGCTGTAGGTGACGGCGGTGACGGGGCGGCCGAGGGCGGCGGAGATGCAGAGGGGGTCGAGGAGGGTGCGGTGGTTGCAAATAAAGAGTCGGGCGTGGGAGCCCAGTGAGACGGGCCCGCCGGAGGAGGAGGAGGAGAAGACGACCCGATTGTGCATGCCGAGGAGGGCGACGAGAGGGATGGAGAGGGCGTAGGGGAGGAGGATGAAGACGACGGCGCGGGTGACCGCGAGCGGAAGGGCGAAAGGGAGCCAAAAGAACATGGCAGCAGCCGATGAGGCGATGGGCTTGAAGGCGAGGCGGCCATCGTGGAACACCACCGGCTTCCGGTACTTGCACGGCGGCAGCGCTCGCCACCGCCGCTTCTCCGCGGTGCTCACGAAATAAACTTCCTGTCGATTTTAACCCAATTTTTTTTGGCAAATAAATTAATTAATAAATAAAAGGATATATTTTCAAAAACAAATTTTGACCTCGCAATGAGCAAAGACGTTGTGATGAATTCCGAAGCTGCCACCGCCTCCAAAACCCACCACCGCCTCCTTCCGCTGCTTTTCCTTCCCGAACAACGCCGCCACCGGGAGCTCCTCTTCCGCCGACTTCATCCACCCGGTGTAGTATCCCGCTACCACCGTCATCTCCCTCGCCACCACCTTCTCCGCCCCCAGATACTCCTTGGCGAATGGCTCGACCATCACCGTCGGCATGCAGCTCACCGCTACCCGCCTCCGCGCCTTGCTCACCACCTCCCACCCCTCCTCCCCGACGTCCTCCATCAAGAACTTGGGCAGCACCGCCCTCCCCGCTCTCATCGCCTTCTCCCTCAGACCGCAGAACGTCACCATTGCCATCATCCGCAGCGCCGCCTCCTTCCCGAGGCAGCAGATCGCCGGGTACAGGATCAGCAGCAGCATCCCCCTCATCAGCCCCCCGCTCTCCACCGCCACCAGCATGAAGTAAGGGAAGGTGGATCTGTCCCTTAGCACTGCTTCCTCCACGTCGAACACTACGGTTTGGTCCCGCAGCTTCTCCGTCGGAGGGTACCTCTGCGCCTTCCCATGGTTCGCATAAGAAGCCCGGAGTCTTCTCGCCAGGAACCGGTAGAACAGATGGAGGCTCTTGAAGGTCTTGGAGGTCATGGTTGTGCTTGATCGGGGCTTCGCTACTGACTTTTTGCTTCGCTATTTATAGACACGCCATTAATGGTCCTTTAGTGTGCAGTGCAATTGTTCGATGAAAGTTCTGAGAAGCGGATCCTTCATTGTTGCGGCGTTGGCTATGTCCCAGCCTGGGCTGTTTGGCGCAGCTGTCAGTGTGGCGCATTGGAAAAAATGATGAACCAGATAACAGTGTGAGGCCATGCACTGGGTGGATTGATGGATTGTGAAGGGAGCATTAATGCCATTGGGAATCTCTCTGGTCAGCAGCACTTCGGAGGTATTGAGTTGAATCAAAGCATTTTGTGGCCAATGCAGAGATTTGGCAATGGGTACAATTCAGCCTGTGTGCATTTGGTTGCTTGTTCCCTTCTATATATGTGGCAAGGAATTTGGAAAAGAGTGGCGCAGTTTTGGTGCATCAACTAGATTAAATCATGTCAATTCTGTGTGGCCCGACATTATTTCTGTGAAATGGAAGGCTTCTTCATCCATGGCATATGTCTGCAGAGGCCAATAAAGGTTGTCTCATGAAATTTAAACTGGCTCCAGCACTGATTGAGTTGAAGTTTCAAACCTATAATGGTCATAAATCGATTTTCAGTAGATGAACCAGGTGGCTCGAACTGGGAATTATATACCAGAGTATGTTCAATGTGAGTTTAGATGATTCCAGCAAGGATTGTGTTTTTTAACTCTTTACTTGATCCTTAAGTGCACTATCAATAGTCTGTGACTCTGCTAATCCTTGAAGTTTTTTTTAGTTATTTTATGTTCAACCTCATCGAAGAATTCCTTGACAGTAACCTGAACATGACAGGTATATGAATTCATGATTTTTATTTTTTTTTAATCAATGTTGTATGCATGCAGATCTTCGTAAAGGTGTCATTTTCATCAAATTGAACGAGCTAATTAAACTGATCTGTGAGAATTACTCGTCAGAAGTCATCATGCATCTAGGATCTTTCTTATAAAAAATTAATTTGAGGCTAGAAAACTTACAGCTGTTTTGTTTGGTGTATTAATTGCCTTCTTGAGTTAATTATTATATCTCACTTTGAATGTTTCCATAGACCTCTCCAAAGCTCCCATCTTTTATTAATTTTTTGAACTTGATTGTAGTGTTCCAGCCGTCCAAGTCAACACCAGTTTTGTAATAGTTAAGGTTTAATAGTGTAGCTTCAACAGGATGATAGATGAAGATCAAAGACCCAACCCATCCCTTAACTACAATCTAGACTTTCAGGCATCATCAACATTAAGAACACGATCCTTGTGCGAACTGCCGACATACTCCATCACTTATCCAAGTTATATGTTGTCCTATAGGTGAACAGCAGAAGAAGAATGTGATATGGACTCCTGCACCAATCATGTGAGCTTCCTACTCTTTTCATGCATGCCAATTTTATCATAATGTGATTTCACCAATCTCATCAAGTAATTATTTATCATCCTCATGGATGTTTTTGTCGATATGTCACAAATGAAAACACACAATATAGTGAACCAGTAGTGTGTGAACACTTATGTTTTGGCATACACAGCCATATTCATAAATTAAAACATAGCATCTGTGCAACCATCACACTAAAATGAAATATTGATGTGAAAACTTTAAGTTAATATTTCTTGTAATATTGAAGAGTTTAGACTTTATATGCATTTGACTCAAATGCATAATCCTTCTGTCTATCTGTCACATTATGGTTCCTCCACAAATCAGGTGTATTTATTAATTTGTCAGGAGTTATTAACCTTTTACCCATTTTCAAGGCATATGATACTATAAATTTGAAAAAGATGAAACTCTGGTCTCTATAAGCAAGAGTTAGGAACGACATATTGAGCAAAAGTTAATTAACATGTCTGAAAACATTAATAAGAATCAAAAGTCCTTCCTGCTGAAAAATTGACTAATATGAATAAGATGAGATAATTGTTATGAGTCGAGGCAAAAAAATTCAAAGCAATTTTTATAATTAAGCTTAATCAATTATTGTATACTTTGATTGTCCTTTAAGATAATTAACTTTACATATGATAATTATTCTTTTAGAAGTATAAAATAATCTTTATACATGGTTTGCTTTGGGATAAAGTCAGTATTATTGTTAACTATTCCTTACCAACCAGACTTTAATGGCTACCTACCTTTTTTATTATTATTCCAAATTCATGTCATCTTCCCATTTGCAGTCTGATCGTCTGCAAATTTTTGTTCTAATTGCTCATTTTTTATGCTCGACAATATTGCAAATGTGAACTTTCTTTTAGATAATCCCTAAAACTACAACCGTCTACCAGCTCTCATTAAATCCTTTCAAATCAATTAAAATTGCTTATAGAAAGTAACATTTGAACCCTCAACTTAGTGACTCTAAATTAGCAAGAAGAGACACTACTATGTATACAATTCCTGGAGAATTATGGTGATAATATTTCAATCACTTTGTGAACTATATTGAATTGTCGTGTACGGATAATTCCATAACTACTGTTTAGGATATCTGTCATTGATTATTGTTGGACTTTAGTGTTATTGTGGTTGGTTTGCAGTCACACTTTAAATAAGTTTGCCGGTCTAATTAATTATGCGAAGCTGTGGCTTTGATTGATATCTTAGTACACAAAGACTTCAAGGATTTCCATGCTAATCCATTGGTTCTTCAATATCATTTGTGAATAATCCAAGGGCTTACACTTTGTATGACATTAGGTAATGAAGTAAAACCTTTGCAGTTACGCGTCATCAAAATCAATAAGCCATTTGTTTTCTTATTTTGACAAATCCAACAGATTATCGTTGAGCTTATCTTTGTGACTGTCTTTTACACCTTATCATCATTTACTTGATTACTTCATTACTTTTTGTTCCACAAATCTTTTCCATGCCCTTCTTAGAAATTGCACACAACTCAGCAATTTTTGGCCAAATGTAGTTATGTTATTTACAGCTTGAGCTACCTATTTGCAAGCAACCAAACAGCCCTTATATACATAACATCAGAAGTTATTAAAATTCAATGCGAAAGTTTAAACTCGTGTAAAATATAGTGTTTTTTTCCTTTTGTAAATGGTAAATAGCTACTCAAAAGAGAAAATATGAAGCCTACACTTCTAGAGAGACCACATTAACTGTGTCTTTTCCACAGTTCCACATTATTTTCTCAGATGCCCTTTAAATTATTCAAGAAGTTAGGATGTTTGTGCCGTAGAAGGAAAGGAAAGTACATGATTTATATTGGTCAAGCTGGCTTTTAGTATATAGTGTTTATCTCCAGCTTCCTTGTTCATTCCTTGATTTCCCCCTATTTGCTCTATGCAAGTAAGACACCGAGGGTCAGTTTACTTGGTTTGAGGATGCGATGTGTGAAAGGAAAGTATGCACAAAAAGGGGCTCCATCTATAATGTCGTGAGCATTTCTCTCCCCACTAACTTTCATCCATGTAAACACATTCTGAAATTAACATACAATAGATGATTATAGACTAAGATCAACTTGTTGGCAATCCTGTTTCCACCTTGTGTTCATATTTTTAGTGGGCTCAACATTTATGGCGTGCTTAGCTATGCATCTTTTTCTCACAATTATAGTTAGCCTATTCTTGTACCTGCAAAATGATCTTGATATTTTTGTGCTTTAAGAATCCACTGTGGGTTGATGGTTAAGTTAAACCAATCTTTAGTCTGCATATGAATTATCTTAGTAGCGTGCATTAATGAATTTTTATTTGTATACTTCTTAGCAATTATTATACATTATCACCTCACAATTGTATATTAAAGCATCTCTACTCTCTCGTGTATATTGTTCAGTTCACGCCATAGTATTAAGTATACTTGCATACATACATGAACTCACTAGGATCTGATGCAGGTTGTGATCCACATGGCTTGTTGGTGATGGTCAAATGGCATGGTCATTAAGGAACTCAGCAGTGCATTACTTGTGAATTAGTGGTGATTCTTGAGTATAAATTATGAACAAATATGAAGTTGTGTTGGTGTTTCAATGCAACAATTGCCTTGGGTTTAGGTGTTTAGCTTCCTATTTCACTCACACATGATTGGCTTGTATTGGTTCGAGATGTGATACAGTTGGCAAATGAGGGTCACTTGAGATGGATAATTCTTCTAAGTATCTGATGATATGGCATTTTTTTTTTGCTTCTTGTTGCTTAGAGGTATTTGATGCTCACATGAATGTCTTGCTTGGTTTGATATGTAATACAACTGACAAATCCCTTTTGGTTACCAATTGGTATGGAATTTAATCACGTCTCATGAATTTCTTGCCTCATCAGTCCTCATCTTTACCATTACCAAAATTATTTAATGCTCACACATCAGTTCAAGATGTGATACAGTTAATTGATGGTACCGCATAGGATGCTATCATCTTCTTTATTACCAGATGGTGAGTTATTCTATCTTTTTCATTTCTAAACCAATGTAATAATGTTTTGGCATGATCCTGACTATAATTAAATCGCTGAAGTTTACTTATATCTGATATCTAGCATTGCTTTCTTACCCTTGTTTTGATATTTATGGTTTTCTGTCCTGTCTGTGACCATTGCATTAAGATGATTTTGCATTCATGTTTTGGCGGGTGGTCTAATCCATATAATGATTTTCAATTGGCCTTACTGATCTATCTGGCTAGAGTAATGGAGTTTAGCATGTGGCTGGAGTGAGAAGTGAACCCAAGAGTGGTGGCTCGACAACCCTTTTGACCTGCAAGAAATCTATCTCAGGGGCTTTTGCATGAGTCTTTTGGTGCTTAAGTCAATTGAAGTTTGATTAAGCAAGTTTGCGCTTCAGAATTAGAGTTGAGGTGTGATTTCGGAAAAAACTCCACAACGAGAAATCACATGTACAAAAAAGACTAAGTCCAAAATAGTAAATCGATATGTCTCCCATTGATAAATTCATTTTTCAAGTGCTTCAAGCTCTATATATGATCATAAGCACACTTTTAAGAGCTTGAGAAGTGAACACAACACATCACATGCTTTAAGATAGAAATCGTCCATTACCATCTCCTCTTTCCAATAGGATATTTTGAAGGATTGCTACCTCACTTCATTTTATAACACATCGAAAACACCCTTCAAAGGAAAGGGGAGAATTCTACTTAAATGGAACTTATGCACAATGTGGACATAGAGGTGCCCATTAAGGGTGGGCATCCATAATCCAAACTAGTAAACTAAACTAGCATTTAGTCAGCATAATTAAATTCTAAGATTGAATACATTCAGTGCACTTCATTCATTTTTTTTTGTTGGTTTAAATTTTTCCTCTCCATTAAATCAGATCACTAGTCATATTCAAATAGATTATAATATTTTTTAGTTTATTGATCATTCTTATTCGTTTCCCATCAGTTTTGTCTTTCATATGCTATCTTAATTTATTCATTCTAGTTCTTAAAATTTACTTTATTTTTTTTCCAGAGTGCTTTTAATTTAAAAAAGAAGAAGAAGATATTTATCTGCTCCTCTGCTATCTTTCTAACTCAACAACATTCACTTGTGTACAATAAATAAGGTTGGTGCTGTCTCAAATCAAGATGCTAATTTGAGTTCATCCATCATGCAGGTAGTAGCCCTATTCACATCACTTGTTTTCATTTCAAGTTTTAGTGCTCTTCATTTCTAAGTTATGTTTGTGAACAAGTAGATCCAAGAAAATGCCTGTGAAGAAAAGCTTCTTCAATAGCTTTTCTTTGTTATGTTGATGAAAATGATGGTGTTGAAAGAATCAGTCTGGAAATTTTTCAGTTTTTCACCCCATTTCACTCTCAGTTTTACATAATTCATTTTGATTTTAGGTTTCAATTCCCCTCCATTTCTTTGCTTTTTTTCTTAGGCAACCAACAATGATGAGGGAAGTAACTTCCTCTCATATTGCCTTCATCAGTTCAAATTCATTTGTCTAATCTAGCACCCAAAAAAGTTTTAAGAATATATTTATATTTATATATTTTTTATATTGAAAAGCATTCATGTTAATAGTATTATTTATTCATTTATTAAAATTTTCTTTTCTAGAGCTCATTCCCTTCCCTTTATTTTTCTTCTTTGTCCCTTGAGGATCTAGAAGAAGGCAATTAGACTTGCTGCTGTTACATATAAGATTTAAAGGGGATGCTTGTATTTACTGTAGACATTAATGGGGTGATTGACATATCCATTCAAATTGAATTGACTCAAATTTTTTGGGGGATTTTGAGTCAGAATTTGAAAATTAAAATATATATATTTGGATATACGATTGGATTTTAAATTTTGTATAAAAATTATTTAATTATTATATCACTCTATTGATATTAATACAATAACTATACATATTATAATTAAAACTAATAAAGGATTGTATTCCATTAATACAATGAATTAACTATATTTCTACTTGGTTTTATAAGCATAAAATTAAAATGTAAATACAATTTATAAAATTCAAACAAATAAATAAATTTCAAAGCTCTTAAATTAGAACTTTTTTCTTAGTTTAAATTCATATGTATTTTTAAATATAAATTTAAATAATTATATAAGAAGAATATTAAAGATTATTTTATGCAAATGATGAAGAATGTTTAATATTTATTTATTAGGGATCGTTCGATTTAACTCAATGATAATATTGAAAATTATAAAGTAAATGAAATAAATCAAATTTTAAACTCTCATATTTAATGGTTGAGGGCAACTCAATTTGATTTCCATTTGGTTTAATTTATATTTAAAAATAAAAATAGCATATGTGCACAAATTTTAATATTAACTATTTATAAAAGAATACATTAAATTTTATCATCTTTATATTAAATAAAAATGGTAAAATATCAAAATATTCTTTAATATTTTAAATTCTTATCACTTTAAACTTTATCCATTAACACTATTATTTTACAATTCCAAATGGGATTTTGAAAATAAAGATGAAACTCAAATGGCAAAATGAAAATTCCTCCAAAATACTCTGTCAAAACTTAAGTTACATAGTTTTTCTTTCTCTCTTTGTTTTATAAAATGTGAAACAAAAAAAAAAAACTCTACTGGGTTTATGTACACGGAGAGACACTGGTAACAACATAACCTCAGGCTTCAAAGGCTATCCAACATACACTACCATTTTCCCATAAAGCTTCAAAGACTATCCAACCTTGTGACTGCATGCTTGTTGGTAACACGACAGATGACAGCATCTTTCGGGCAAAAGAACCCAGTCAATAAGCATATAAACCCAGTGATTGTAAACGTTTGCTATGCTTGATCTTGGTAACATGCAGCTAATCTAGCTGCTCCTTTGGAGAACCTTTAGTTGTATTCTGTCACAGTTCATTCCACCTTGTTTCTGTCCTGAGAGCACTCTTTTGGAGAGCTGTGAGCGATATCCCTGGATGCAGGATGGGGTGGGTGATTCTGGGCAGAATGTCGTCGCTACAATTCTTTCAGCTGTACAATAAGGTCTTGGAAAGTTGGTTGGAGTTTTGGTTCGCTGCAGCAGAAAACAGAGTGAGCAATCAATGAGGTTTAGCTACCAAAGATACTGAATTTACAGGTGAGTGAAGAATGAACCATAGCCACCCATCACTGGTCCAAGTCTTTCGGTATTTCTGGTCTTTGATTCATGAACAACTAGCGGCGGTTCTCTGAGGAACTAAAACTCAGTCGTTAGTTTGAGAACAAACTTGTTACAAATAATAGAATCTGTAGTAGATGTGAAATGTAATGGATTCATAACACCCTGCAAAATTACAAGACTAAGCACAATGTTCTTCCAGTATCAACCTTGGCTTCCATGTGCTTGGCATCCTGAGCAACCACTTTGGCTTTCAAAGTGCTTACATCTACTACTGATTCCATTGTAATTTTGTATGGTGTTATCCAACAATCCATTACATTTTGCATCTACTACCGATTCCATTGTTTATAGGCAATCCTGTTTCCACCTTGTGTTCATATTTTTAGTGGGCTCAACATTTATAGTGTGCTTAGCTATGCATCTTTTTCTCATAACTATACTCAACCTATTCCACCTGCCGAATGATCTTGATTTTTTGTGCTCTAATAGTCCATTGTGGATTGATGGTTAAGTTTAACCAATCTTTAGTCTGCATGTGAATATCTTGGTAGCGTGCATTAATGATTTTTTATTTGCACATTTATTATCAATTATTATACATTATCATGTCACAATCGTATATTAAAACATCTCTATTCTCTTCAGCGTATATGACGTTCAGTTTGCCGTAGAATCGAGTATACATGCAACATCCATGAACACACGATGGATCATATATATGTTAAAAGTTGAAGACATTTAGAGGATCCTTCATTCATTTTGGCTTAACTTTATTTGACCTCTGCAGTTCTATGATTTCCCATTTTGGCTTCCAAAAGCTCGTTATCAAAGTCAAGCCACATTTATTCCAATTGTTTAGAGTCAATTATATGAATATATAACTAATATTATTTACATAAATTATAACATTTAGTTGGTGTAATTAAGTTCTAAAATTAAATACATTCCGAACACCGCATTTTTTTTTTGTTGGTTTAAATTTTTTCCTCCAATAAATCATATCACTAGTAATATTTAAATAGATTTTTTCCCTCATTAGTTTTATCTTTAATTTTTCCCTGGTAGTTTTTTAAGAAAAGGAGACATTTAGCTGCTGCTCAGCTATTTTTCTCTACTCAACATGTCAACTTGTGCAAGGCAAGGTTCGGTGTGAGGAAATATCACTTAGCCACTTCAGACTTCCAATGCTCAACCATACTTGATTTCCCAAGACTTAGTCACTTGACTACCCTTGGCTTTCCGAGACTTAGCCACCCTTGACTTCCTTGGGACTCGACCTCTCTCATTCAGGACTCCGCTCAACTATTTTTCTCTACTCAACAACGTCGACTTGTGTACGATAAGGTTCGGTGCGAGGAAATGTCACTTAGCCGCTCGAGACTTCCCAACTCTCAGGCATCCCTGATTTCCCGAGACTCAGTCACTCGGCTACCCTTGATTTTCCGAGACTCAATCACCTTGATGTCCTTCGGGCTTAGCCTCTCTCATTCGGGACTCCTGAGCCCTCCTCTAGCCCGAGTGGAGGAGGCGTGGGAAATTGAATGCGTGGCTATATGGGGCAAATAGGGGGGCGTGACATGTTGCTTAGTGGGGGTCGTGGTCACCATTTTTCCCGCCCAAAAGGTAGTATAAATAAATGTCCACTCTAGAGGGCATAAGTATGCACATATAATTTGGATTACTATTTTACTACTATAAGATATTTCTTTAGGAAGACATTCTGATCACCAGAGTCCGACTTCATCGTCGTAATGCTTGCACCAAGGCCCGCCTTGTAGGCCCCCGTGCTACAACCCAAGTAGCTTTATTGGAGGCCTTGCCTTGGTTGCAGAGATTCACTTCGAAGACTTCCAACTCATAAATAGCCTCTTAATTAGTAGGTCTCTCACCCTTAATCCAGGACTAAATCAAGATGAGAGAACAAAAAGGACAATTAAACTTGTTGTTAGAGATAATTTGTTATTGTTGTTATTATGTTTGGACAAATTTATTATTCAATTTGATAAATCTCATTTATTTATATTTATTAATAAAAAATATATATAAAATAAATAAGTTTAATATTAAAGGATTTATAAATAAAATTTTAAACAATTTATGAATAGATTTACTTATTAACTAGTGTAAATTTTAATTCTAAATATACTTTTTAATCTTTTATATTTAAATATATATAAAATTTTTAATTTTTACCAAGTTGAATGATTTATAGTAGATTAAAAATAAGAAAATAATATGAATTGTATATATTAAATAAATGTTTAACTTAAATTCTAAAGTAAAAAAATTTGCTCTTAATTGAGTTAAAAAAGGTTAGGGGGCGTTTGGTTTGCATTTTCCAGTATGTTTTCCATTTTCATTTTCCGTAGAAAATACGGTTTTCTGGAAAACATGTTTGGTTTCCATTTTCCAGCTTTGTTTTCCAGAAAAAAACATAACGTTTTCTGGAAAACTGGAGAATGGAAAAAAGTCATTTTCCAGAAAATTAGAAAATGCGATTTTCTGGAAAATGAAAATGGAAAATGGAACAAACCAAACGCCCCATTAAAGTTTAATTTGATTTTTGATAAATAAGTTTTAACATGCTCAAAGGAAAGAAATAAAAAATTAAACATAGTTAACACCAATTTACCTTTATTTTTCCATAAAGCCTCAAGGCTAGCTAGCTATCCAACCTTGCGCGCGGCTGCATACTCATATTTCGGTCAAAAAAATGACAGTCGATATAAACATGTGATTGTAAAATTTTGACAATGCTTGTTCTTGGCAGGCTTGATTCACAGTGTGGGAATTCTGTCACAGTTCATTGATATCCCTGGATGCAGGACGGGGTGGTGGTGGACTCTGTTCAGATTGTTGTCGCTGCAATTCTTTCAGCCGTTCAATAAGTTCTTGGAAAGTTGGCCGGAGTTTTGGCTCGCTGCAGCTGCAGAAAACAAAACAGGGCGAGCATTCAAGCCGGAGGTTTAGCTACCAAAGATAGATATATACTCAATTTACAGGCGAGTGAAGAAGAATGAACCACACAGCCAACAACTCTCGACACCCATCGCTGGTCCAAGTCCTTCGGTATTTCCAGCCTCTGATTCATGAACCCTACTGCTGCAATCACCTGGACGAAATGTATATAATGGATACTTGGCCAAATCTACAACATACACTAGAAAATGATCATACTGACCTGCATGGAATTTAGATTATGCCAAGGAATTTGTTCGGTGGGGAGCTCCCACAATATCACGCCATAGCCGTAGACATCTGACCTATGTTTTGTTCCCAGAGAAGAAGAAGAAGAAGAAATTAGTAATTGTGAACTGAAATGCCAGTGGAATCATGATACACAAGAATAGCATACTTCTCGTCTGAAGGTTCATTTCGAAGAACTTCTGGAGCCATCCATTGCGGCTAATACAGCATTGATATGAGGACAGACAGTACCGTTCCTTTCCCCGATTTGGTGGTCAAATATGTTTCATGCTTCAAGCGCGATAGTCTAAAATCACTGACTTGTTTAAGGTAAAGGCAGTATTAGAAGTGAGAAAGAGCCACAGTGCTTGGTGTGCGAGCAAAGCCACCTTGACAGTCCAATTCTTGTCGACCAACAAATTTGATGACTTCAAATCGCGCTGGACGATCGGAGGGTGGCAACGATGAAGATAGTTCATTCCTTTTGCCTATGAAACAATTGAATTTTTTTGGGATGATTCATTAACAGTCAAAAGCAAACTAAACTTAATAAACCATGGCAATATGGATGGAACATATACTCAAACAATCTCAATGAGCCTATGGATGATGCATATTTGCTTTTTTATGTGAATTTAATTGGAAGTTTCAGCCACATACTACTAAATTTAGGCCTGAGGAGGCACACTTACAATATCAAGAGCCATGAGGATTCGCTTTCTCCAGTCCAATCGCGTTGTGTTCTTTTGCAACAAGCGGTACAAAATCCCACTGCATTTTTTTATTTATTCATTGAATTCAAAGTTAGGTGATGATCAGTTCATTTCAGAATCATCTCTAATTGTTGGAAGCCTCGTTGCAAGAGAGTAGTTCATATACTTGTGGCCAAATTAGAAAGAAAGGGTGGTCGAGTGTACCAACCGTGGAAGGAATTCAGTCACAATGCAAAGGCGATTAGGAGAAGGACTGCACCCATAAACAGCAGTATGTTTGGATGCCGTAGCCTCTTCATCAGTGAAACCTTAAAAATAAATCACAGCTTTAAATTGTAGCCGAAAGTTTGCAATATAAAGCTCAGAGAACTAGGCTGCATGCCTAAAAGAAATCATGTCGAGCTCTGAATACACTTGTTTCAATCACTGACCTCTTCTCTAAAGGAAAGTATCACTTCATCAGAATATTCCTGCTTTGCGAATACTTTTACTGCAATGTCCTGAAAGAAACATAATACCCAATTGTCATTACATAAGGATAAGAACCTATAGCATTTTGAACATCAGATTTACCCTTACTAGTTGCCCATGAATGAGGAATGTGTTCAATCAGATGTTTCTGGCTTCTAATTATCTTATTATTTTTCTATATGTAACAACACAGAGACTCAACAGCAATGCAGTTCAAGTTGCAGCTTCCTAAGAGCGAGGTATGCAGCAACTCATTTTCGAATTAATATGAAAAGTAGAGACAGATTTGTCGGTTTGATAATTATTAACATCTCTCGTGAAGAAATAATTTCCACAAAATTCTATCATCGAAGTGTTAGATTATAGTTAATTAGAATGGCATTAAGACATATATATAACTAAAATAATAATAAAGAACTTTCCATGGCACACACCAAAGAGGAAAAATCAGTAAATTTCTATGCATTCTAAGTTGGGAATTTGGTGAGCCTAAAGCAACTTCATACTTTCTTTTGGAATTCTAAAATGCACATGTAATTGCTATGGGAAAATAACTAACTTGACCTATCTGTTCTCCAATTATGAGATCTTCCCATAAGATTTCATAATCTAAGCAGTCATCATCCACCCTCTTAACTTCATGGCTACTCATAGTGCTTCCGCTGCTATTCATGCTGTTCACGTTATGGAAGGAACACGACCCTGAAACATCGTCGCTGCCCGTCCAGTTGTTTTCAGTCACTTGATTTTCTACTGTTCTAACATAATCAGATGATTTTGGATTATGCTTATCATTTTCTTGGTCACCATGAAGCCAGTGATTCTTTGCTTCATTGTCATCACGCTCATGCCCTTTCCAAGGCCATGATATACGCTTATTGAGTAATGCTTCCCTCTTGCTTATGATCTTGAAAATGCCTGCCTTTCCTTCATCTTCATAAGGAACTACTTTGCTTGTTTCGGCAGGAGACTTTTCCTCTACTGTAGCTGATTGTGTGGCAAAGGTAAAAGGTACATCATCTTTTGGTGTGCTAAATCCACAAGAGCCACCTTCCTCCTTATGGTCCAAGGCAAGATCCGGGCACCGACCATCTGTAGCTCTGTGTACGCGTTCCATGTTGTGCTCGCCTGGCTTTATCCGAGAACGAACTTTGCATGCTACTTTACTGGCCTGTTTTTAAACAGAGAGAGAGAGAGTAACTCGAATATGAATTGATAAACTAGTCTCCAGGTGTTATGGTGCAGCGGTAGGATAATTAGTTATTAACTTAAGCATTCACGGTTCGATCCCTAGCTATGACCTATTTTATAGGAATTTTTTTTCCAAATGGGGCGCGAACTCTGGGATGCTGGGCTTCTAGACTGTCCACCGCAAGCGCTTCCCGATTTACCCTGGTGATCGGAGGGAAATTTTCGTGGGGCCGAGCCGGTCATCCCAGATTCAATTTGTCTACTGTCTTGTTCATCATTTTTTTTTCTTATAGACAATGAGACGCGAACGCTTCCCGATTTATCCTGACGGTTGGTGGAAAATTTTCGTGAGGCTGGGTCGGTTGTCCAAGATTGGAAAAATTTCGTTAATCATTTTCTTATAAACAATAAGGAATTTTTCTTTCAAATGAGGCGCGAACCCTGGGACGCTGGGCTTTTAGGCCGTCCACTGCGAGCGCTTCCTGATTTACTCTAGCGGCCGGTGAGAAACTTCTGTGAGGTTGGGTCGGTCGCCCGAGGTTGGAAAAACCTCGTTAATCATTTTTTTTCTTATAGACAATGAGAATAGCCTCCTGGGCCATGGAGTAGCGGTAGGGCGACTAGTCGTTATCCCAGGTATCCGCGATTCGATCTCCAACTACGGCGTTTTTGCAGGAATTTTTCCTCCAAATGAGGCGCGAACCCTGGGACGCTGGGCTTCTAGACCGTCCACCACGAACGTTTCCCGATTTACCCTAGCGGCCGGTGGAAAACTTCCATGAGGCCGGCCCAGTCGCCCGAGGTTGGAAAAACCTCGTTAATCATTTTTTTTCTGATAGACAATGAGAATGAACCTGGCTGCCGGTGGAAATTTTCGTGAAGTCGTGTCGAGTGGAAATTTTCGTGAAGTCGTGTCGATCGTCCGAGGTTGGAAAAACCTCGTTAATCATCTTGTAGACAATGAAAATGTCTCCGGGGCTATGGTGCAGCGGTAAAACGATTAATTGTTATTCCAGGCATCTGCGGTTTCATCCCTAGTGACAGCATATTTTGTAAGAATATTTCCACTAAATGAGGCGCGAATCCTGGGACGCTCGGCTTCTAGATCGCCCACTACGAGTGCTTCCCGATTTATCCTGATGATCGATGGGAAACTTCCGTGGGGTCGGGTCGGTTATCTCAGATTCGTTTGTTACCTGATCAACTTATAGACGATGAAAATGATTAACGAGATTTTTTCAACCTTGGACGACCGGTTCGACTCTACGAAAATTTTCCATCGATCGTCAAGGTAAATCGAAAAGTACTTCCAGTAGATGATCTAGAAGTCTAACATCCTGCGTTTGCGCCGATGGAAAACTTCCAAGTTACTATCCCGTCCCAGTGTTGCCGTTTGGAGAAGTTGTCCTTTGGATGAGCTCCAAAGGTGCAACCTTTGTCTCGGGAAACGACAACTGACTTCACTCGCAGCTTGCGGCGAGGTTTGTCGCTCCATTCAAACTGCTTCATGTTACGGCAAACTCTACGTCTTGGAGGATATTAATATTGATCAAAGTCGAAGCGAAAAGAGCCTAAAAACTTCTGTTTGATCGGATTAACACACAGAAAGGAAAAGCGAGAATTACTGCATCATTTGTTAGTTATTTGTTCATTAGATGATACTTCTTAATCAATGTTTGAATATTGGGAAGCTAAGGGTACGTTTGATATACATTTGACAACGAAAATGATAATGAATTTTAATTTAAGGATTTATGAGTTTAATGATAACCTAGTGAGAGTCAGGTTATAAAAATCATTTTCATATTTTGATTCCGATTCTCGTATACCAAATATCATAAATGGGAATGAAACAGATTTCATTCTCATTTCCGCGTTCTAAACTTTCTTTCCAAGCACCCTCTAAATTTTGTTGTTGCACGGTGGCATCTCAGGATATTTACTTTATTTTTTACTATTTGTATTTACGCTAAAGTTGGGTGGCTCCGAGACGTTGGGTTCTAGATCGCGAATCTTGAGACGCTGAACTTCTAGACCGTCTACCATAGGCGCTTTCCGATTTATCCTAGTGACTGATGAAAAATTTTCATGGAGCCGGATCGGTTACTTAGGTTCGTCTACTACCTAATCCAATATTTTTTTTTCTTTTTTTTATTTTTTTGGCTAAAGTTGGATGACCAAATCTAGCCACCCAAAATATATTTTTATAAATAAATAAAAAATAATTTAATAAAAAATAAATATGAAAAAAATATAATTTAATAGGTAATAAATAAGAAAGATTATAATTGGGATTAGATATTTTTAATAATTATATTAAAAATTATTTAAAAATTTTATATTTTTTTATAAGTTAAAAAATTAAATTAATATAAAAAATAAATAAGAAGGAATATAATTTAATATTAAAATAAATAAAAAAATATATAATTTAATAAGAAAATCAATAAGAAAGATTAAAATTAGAAAAATATATTAAATTTAAATTTTTAATTTTTTTACTTTTTCCTCTGACTATTTAACATTATGCTTGTATTTATTGTTTGAATTCAGTAGAATACGTATGAACACTTAACAAGAATCTAACTGTTAATCCAACCTATCTTCGACTGTCAAAATTTTCAAATACTTTAAAATCTAGATAATTATCTAATTAGTCATTGATGTTCATAGTGATAAAGAATGATAACGTTTCTCACTCTCATAAAATCAAGGATGATTACTAATTCGATAAGTGTATTAGAAAAAATAAAAACTTAGTTACAAGTTAAAATTTGATCTCAAATTTTATGATATAATATTTTATATATTAGATAATTATTAATAATATTCTTGTATAAAGATATTATCATCAGTCTACCGACATCATGGCTGAAGTGCCAAGTGTCAAAATCTTAAACGTCTATTTTTCAAATGTTTTGTATTTTCTTAACGTCGACTTGGCTTTTTTTTTTTTAGTTTTTTATTTAAACACACAAATTTATAAGACACAGGTCCGTTTACAACGCTCGGGCCGGGCCGGGCCGGGGGTTGGGTCGATCGAGCCTTTTCTTCTTCTCTCGATTCGTTACGCTTATATATGCAACCGGCGATCGGAGACCGGAGTCGTAGTGGTTAGCGGAGAAAGGAGAAGGATGGCCGAGAGCGTACCGCCGATGGACGAGAAGGCGAAGAGGACGCGCGATCTGCTTGCCAGCTTCTACTCCCCCGATGCTTCTGCGGCCCTCGGAGTGGGAGGCGGCGCCGGCGTCTCGCCTCGAAGGATCGCCTCCCCTGACTCCATCAACTCGCCGTTCTTCGATCCCGAAGTCTACATGAGCATTCTGGTACGGGGATCTCTCTCGCCTCCTCCAACTTCTCTCTACTTCTTCAGATTCGTCTCTCCTCTCTCGCTGCTCGTCCTGTCTGGATCTTGGAATGCTCCGCGACCTCTTGGTGTGTGTTAGATCTTTTGTCGAATTGATAAGGATTCTTCCGCCCGCACTTTTAGATGCTGATTCTATCTGGTGGATTCCTTGGGTTATCTATTCTTCCCTTTTGTGTGGATTTTAACGGTCAACTCATTGTGAAGACAACTCACTTGATTTCAGTTTTGAGCTTTGTACTCTTTCAGGATCTTAGGGCGAGCAATTCTAAGGCATTTTACTTTGTCATTCTAGTTATTGAGTGAAACTGCGATCAATCGATGAAACTTGGAAACTTTCCCGGTTTAATCAAATTTCCTATGTCCCTCCTGTTACTAATTCTGTCTTTGTCTTTGCTCCTCATGAGATTTCGTGTCTATGATTTTTTATCCTTACTGATTCTCTCATCAAAATCGTGGAGCAGTATGTTAGAGAGGTGCAAAGGAAGTTGAACAAGTAAAATCCAGGAACTATAAAAGCCAACAAGTTATTTCTGCACATTCTTCATATTGAAAATGATAGATTATTCACTGTTATTAAGATTTGAGGAAGCAAAAAACAGTAATTATGCAATGACTAGCAGTATGATAAGACTGCAGTTTTTTTTGGGGGGTCTTTTAGCACAAAGATTGTACTATGTTAAATCATGTAATCATGCAAATAATGGAATGGAATCTATTGAGTTAGCATAGAAAATGTTTAACCTTCAAAGATATTTTGACACGAGTTGGTATGGAAAGGAATACTCCTTAATGTCCCAGCTAGGAGCAATATGCTTACTTTCAGGCTTTCTCCAGGTTCAAAAATTAAACTTGGAGGGACTTCTTCAAAAACATGTTGAGATGGCAGCTGAAATTAAGAATCTTGATACTGATTTGCAGATGTTAGTGTATGAGAATTATAACAAATTTATCAATGCTACTGAGACTATAAAAAGGTAAAACTCTTCTCTTACTTGTTATATTACTGTAATCATGGCCTTCTTGTTTCTTCTGTGTATCTATTTATTTTATTCTCATAAAGGTGGTTTAACCTTTATCTTCTATCTAACTCTTGCAAAACATATCTGTCTTACCTTTTTATGAAATTGTGGTCTGCCTAAACACAAAATCAGAGCAACATTGGTGTGAATAACTGTAGCAAAAGATGCATTATTTTAACCACTTCTGTCAAGTTGGAGATCCATTCTAGTGTTCCTTTCCATGATCAAGTTGTTTCATGAAGAATATCTTATTTTATGGCATCCCTAATGTCAGTAGCAAAGTCAATATGATCCCATGATTATATAACCTTATCTTTGTTGTTTACAATGCATTTTTCATTTTCCTGAGAGCTAAGTTTTTGAAGTCTCAATTTTTTGCCATGTTTTTTTTTAAATATTGCTATATTTTGATTGTTTAGTTACTGCCGTGTTTTGTATAGTCCACTGTGGATTGAAACCAAGTGTTCTGAATACTAGCATATTGATCACTGGTAGGATGAAGAATAACATAGTTGGAATGGAGACAAATATGGAGCAACTTCTCGCAAAGGTAGACATCAGTATTTTTAATATGAAATTTGAACAATGACTTTCCATCTATTCATTACAAAAAATCTAATTATGAGCCATTCTGCAGATTACTTCTGTTCAATCCAAGAGTGATTTGGTGAATACATCTCTTTTTGAAAAGAGGGAGCACATAGAGAAATTGCATCGTACTCGGAATCTTCTACGAAAAGTTCAAGTACGTACTTGAAGATGGTAGTTTTTTTTATCCCTAGTTGGTTAAATCTTTGTTCAAACGGATTTCTAATCAACTCTAGGTAGCATTCATATTTGTTACAAATTCTTCATTGACTGTTGACCCCTTTTTTCCATTAGGTGAATGAGCGAGAATTATATGAAGCTTATGTTACAAAATTGAGTTAGAATCATGCTTTTAATATCTTCTCATCTCTTTATCATTGTTGTTCTTTGTCAATTAAATTGATTGATGAAGTATGCCTACTTTAGAAGTTTCTTTAATCATATATTGATTAATCCCTATATTAAGGAAATATATAGAATTAGAAAATGTTTCAATGCGCGAAGGCATTAGCAACTTCCTTAGCAATTGTAATCTAAAAATTACCTGCTTTTTAGGTGTAGTTTCTAGGAAGACTATAATTATTTATGTTTTTTAATTACAGTTAATTTATGACCTTCCAACTCGGCTTGCAAAATGTATCAAAGTAGAAGCTTATGCAGATGCAGTTAGATATTTCATTGGAGCCAAGCCAATTTTTGAGGTGAAATTTTTTCCTTGAATTATTTGTATGTTCATTTACTACTATTTGTCTGTAATTCATGGACTTAGAATCAGGTCAACTTGGAGGTGTTTTTTTTACTAGGCATATGGGGACTCATCTTTCCAAGATTGTAAGCGGGCTTCTGAAGAGGCAATAGATTTGGTTATCAAGAACCTTCAGGTACCTCTAGGCAAGAAACTACTATTTGTTATTCTATTCTGAACTATGTAATATTGGTATATTCCTGTCCTATTGTTCTGAAGGAAATTATTTCAGGCAAAGATATACTTGGATTCTGAGCCTATTGAAGCTAGAGCTGAAGCCGTAGTGCTTCTGAAACAGCTGAACTTCCCTGTTGGTATTTTTTCCTTTTACTTTGCAGTCATTCTATTCTTTTCCTGTTGTATCAATCTCAATTTTATCATTTTATTTATCCTTTTACCTAGGTCTTTTGCTTGGCTTGTCAATTTATACCTGCTTGTTCCCCCTCGTGTGTCAAGAATTTGTTCATAGCCTTAGAGTTAGCTCCTGAGAATGTCAGAGTCATAGGATCAGATACTGTAGGTGAGGATATTAGAGAATGCAGTGTCTTGGAGTCCTTGAGAAGAAAACTCAGATATTCTTGGACGAGGATAAAGGAGAAGTAATTGTTTGGGACTAAAGTCGTTTGTCTATTACTGAAAAAACATTATTTATTGTGTTTGTAACTCTTTTCAAAGCCTATAAACCTAATGTAACTCTTATAAACCTGGTATACATGATTACTTAGATCACTCCCTATAAAAATCAATTCCTAATCCTTGATCTACATGGACTGACTCTTCCTATGAACTAAAGAATTATAATTATGGCATAACAATTTCTTCAAATAAAAGTTAGGATATAAATATGTTTAATGGAATTATTAAGGATGCACCTATGACTTATTTTTCATCGTCACCAACTGACACATGAGATCCTCAATATAACGAGCGGCAGCGACTTGCGAGATGCTTCCTTCATATGTGTCCTCCATGAAAAGCTCTGACTTCTCCTAATACATAGTTTGTCACATTGAGCTCCTCCTCCACATCACAATCTCACTTCGTGTTGGCTCTTCCTCTGCACTGGAAGTTGTGGCGCAATAAGCTTCGTGCTGACTTGTCTGCGCCGAAGCCTCCTCCATGTTGAACCCAGATTTTGCTTCCTCCTCTTGCACTGATTTGTGTGTCGTGACTTATGTTTCTCCGGTGTCAGCTCATGTGATGTCTCTCCACTCCAGGTAAGCATCCTTGTCATCTATTCCTCTTCCTCCAATATTGGTGTTCCTCATCTCCTTTTCCTTCTCCACCTATGACACACCTTTGACACCAATACTTAGCATTGACGGCGTGCTTCAAGCTGACTGAGGACCAAAATCCCTACTATCCCTACTTGGCTTGATATTTCAATCCTCAGTCTAAGCTAATTCAAGTGACGTGTGCTTTAGCTGGGTTGCTGATTTGCAACATCACTCCTCTCTTTGAGAAGTGTGCTTGCCCTTCAGCATGAAATTGAAAAATTAAATGTTGGGCCGGATTCCGGATCGACCAGGAGCTCAAAAATTGGTTCAAAGTGGAGGTGATATTAGATTGCTAATTCTAAACTGGAGGTCAATTAGTTAAAAGATGATTAATGCTTGACTATATATTCAAATTAATTCTTTTGATATTATTCTTTGATTCACATGATTGTTTTTGACCAATATGAACTCAAATTCCGTTCCTTGTAGTTTATTTTTGATAATGAACTCCTATTTGATGAATATTTCATTTGTGTATTATTTCCTTGTAACTGTGTGACTGATTTACTCATTTAAAGACAGATTGTAGCATGGTTAACGGGTAGTTTTTTTTTTTTGGTATGATGAGATTCTATTTAATCAATAACTCATTGTTGATTATTACTTTTAATTCTGCATAACTATGTACCCATTGAAAGTTGGATTGGTGATGCAACATCAAAATCAAACTGGTGAAGTTCATAGGAACTTGGATGAAATTGATGAAGCGGAGGTGATAATTATCTTACAAAGAGATATGATCCTTTGTGTCACACAGATTATTAAAGAAGAAATTTCATTAATCAAAAACCTCCCTATTATGTGTAGATGACACCACTTTTATAGACTTATATCAACTAAATTAGGAACGAGATACCACTGATTGGGTAACACAATAATCAAAACAAAATTTTACCAAATCAAAATCAGATATCCATTAAACTCTAACCAAATTAAAATTATTACTACCAAATTAAAAGTTCAAAACCTAAATTAGGATAATTATCCGAATGAATTATAATTTCAAAATTCTAATAAAAACAATTCCCAATTTGAATTAAATGTTTATTTTTGTATTTTTGTTGTTGTTGTATTCTCTGAATCTGTGGTTGATTGTTGATGGCGACAAAAATGATTTTGTGATATTAAAAGAGAGCAAATGAGGTGAGCTCAACTTTGACTATCATTAATCTTGTGCATCATAAAGGTGGATAATTTAAAAACAAAGCTGCTTGAGAAGCTGGAGGATTATCTCTTGAAATTCCAGGATGAATACAAGGAGACAGGGGTATCAGCATGTGATGCCACTGAATCATCTGATATCGGGCAATTGCCAGATACAGTAAGTTCCTTATAACAGCGCTAAGCATGTACTCATGTGGCAGCTTTATCTTTACTGTTCCTTAATCATTTCATCTAGTTCTCCAGTTGTTGTTTATTAGAGTTATATTGTCTGAATTGTTTTCTATGTTTGTTCCAAAAGTAGTTCATGCAGTTGAGGCCTTGAAGGGGTGCAGTACTGAGTTATCATGCCTGTCTGGAATTGCCCATCTGAATTGCACCTTGGAATATCTCTCCTGTTTGGGTTCATATATGAACTGAAAATATATTTTATTGGATATTGAAATTTAATAAAGATCTGTAAGACTGTAACATTGAGATTATTCTGAAACACACCTTATGAAGTTTGTTGAATCATCTATGCACATGATGCCCTAGATATAATGATCTTAAAAAACTAGAATCTGGCATGATGAATGCACTTGTAAATTGTACTTATAGGTTTAATTAACTAAAGGCTACAGATATTCTATTCAATCAATTTAGGCTAAGACATTAGCCTTAAGTTGTATTTTGTCCACCTTTGTAATACGTGGATGCAATAAAATTCATTTCTGAAAAAGAAATATATTGAGAACCAATGTTTGTGCAATCACTTGGTGCTTGGGAAAACACAAGTTCAGAACCACAAGTGAGGATAACTAAATTTTTGGTAGAGAAGAGAGTGCCAGATTAACCCCATCTCCTTGGATTCGTTGAGAGAAGATAACCCACACCTTTTTGGAACAATGGTTATACATATATTATATGGATGGTTTACTTCTTCCTTCCTCCTGTGGAAGTTCCTCATTCTTTGACTTAAAAGGGGGCTTGGTGGTTGAGGAATGGGACCTACAACTTGGTTAAGCATCCTTGTCCTCGAGATGCTTTGTTGATATATTTTAGAGAGATTCACTTTCCTCTTTCACATATTTTCTTGTTTTCTATCAATTATGAATAGCATTGAGCTCCTTGTACGGCCTTTTGCAGGTTTCTGTTGGGGAGATCTCCAAAATTATCCGTGCTTATCTTATCATATTCCCTGATTCTGAAAAACGGCTCATTGAACTTGTTCAGAAGCTATTCAACAGGTAAATCTCAATTTGGTGGTTAAACTTGATTTACTTTTTATGTGAATAGTTTTCAGTCTCCTTGTCAAGAGATTCTGAAACATTTATAGTCAATTGTACTTATTAACTGGCTTATTGTTGTACTTGAAGGCGTTATGGAATTATTCAACAAAGAATAAAAAAAAGGATGACGCCTGCAGATCTACTTAACATGATGAGTAAGGATTGTTATCATCAGCCTATGTTATATGAAGACTTTCATCATTGTGATGTTTGTTTCAATAATTTTTTGTTTTTAACCTTCTATATATGTGAATCTTGTCTATTATTGTAGCACCTACCTAGGTGCATCCAAATATCTGTCTATCTTGTGATCAATATGATAGTCTTTATTTGGTGAGCATGGCAAAGTCTCTTGTAACAATATTGATCCAATTGTCATAATCACACGTTCAACTACTATGCTTGCTTCCATGATGAAAATTGTATAAAGACAACAATGCTCTTGGATGCCATCCAGTTTTTTTTGGGCTATCTGTGGTGTGCATTATGCATTACCATTGGTGTCTTTCTCTTTGGCAGTATAACACAAATGAGGCTTGTCCCATGTAATGCAGGAGCAATTTGGGAGGATGTGAATGTTATGGATGAAATTCTGGCTGAGGCAGCCCTTCCTGCTTTTTCTCTGGAGGTCTTTCTCTAACTTATTGATGTTTGGACGTGAATTTGACTAATTTCTAAGTTAAATTCAGTCATAGTTGATAGAGCCTGAAAGCAATGCTAGGATTTCCAATCTAGCTCAAAACTCTCAGATCACTAAAAAACAGGGATGGGTTGCACCAATGACTTTCATATACACCCTATGTTGTGAAGAGAGGGAATGGTGGCTACAACTCTAAAGGGACTTAAGAAACTATAATTTGAATTGATCACTTTGTTTTCTTGGCCTTGGAAGGCTTGCAATCTGGTTTCACCAATTAAACAGTTTGGAACTGTTGAATTTGAAGCTTGGTGGTTTTACATGTGAAAAATGAATTTCAAAGCATGGCTTTGTATTCCCAAATAGTCAATAGGTTGACAATTGTCACGATATGTTTCTCTTAAATATAGTTTATCTTGTGATATTTATCTGCTTATTGGGCCTTATTCTGTTATAATAGGCTGCTAGGAGTATTGTTCAACAGTATATCTCCACTTCCTTTTCCTATCTTCTAGACGAGATCACAGGTGATATAGCTTATTTCTATTGTTTAAACTTCTGCTATAGTGAGAGTACTTTTGTCAACAAGACCTTAGATGATTTCTTTCTTTTATGTTGTTTGGAACACTGAATTAGAAAGGTACAAACAGCGAGCTCAATAAATTTTGGACTTAGTTGCTATAGTTACCTATACAAGCAACAAAAGAAAATCAGTCCAAGTCATTCTGTGGTTGATACACATTTGTTGTCATCTTAGAAGGTAATCAATCATTTAACTTTCTGGAATGTCTTGGAATCTCGTGTCATATCAAGCAGCACAGTCCAAACATATTGTTCCTAGAAATTATCAAAATTTAATATTTATTGGCATAAGTAATGTCTTTTGAATGAGTCATGCTGTTGATTATTGTGTCGTGCCAGGTTTAAATGTCTATAACTCATGATTTTTAGTTCAATTACTAAACGTTATATTCTTGTTAAAAGTAGAAAGAAACAAAAGAGGATTAAATGACTAAAACTCGTGAATTTATTTTGGCACGTTTTAACACATCCCAAAACGTGTCAATATAATATCATAAAAATTTATAATTCAATTAACTACTTTTCTATAGTGTTAACAAATAAGTAAATAAACTAAGTGAAAAAGGTATTAAAGGACTAAAACTCATGTAAATTCATCTTGGTATATTTTGATGCATGCGCATGCCAAAGTGTGTGGAATATTAACACAAAATGGGTGTTGAAATTGCACCATTCAACCTAAGGACCAAGACTTTAACATACCTTGCCCTAGTATATAATTGCCTTTTCTTCATTTTCTTCTTTATCTTGTTCTCCCTCCTTCCACCTTCAATTTGTTTCTAGTAGTCTAACTGTCTAACGTGGTATCAAAATCTCATCATTCTAGTCAAAGACCAAAATCCAACACAACAGCTTGATATTTCAAATGTTACTTTATGAGTTCAAAGTTGGCAACTTAAATATGGCAGTGCTCAGTTCAGTTGTTCTTCTTTTGATACATTTCTATTTCTGTTTGATTCAACTTTTAGGCTCTAGCCATTACTCTTCTGCAATTAAAAATCTGGAAGCCATTATAATTGAATTATGAATAAATATAATATAATATTAATCAAATTTTTTCTAAGATCATATAAGTTGTGGATGCACCCACCTGTTGAAGGATTTTTATGATAATACATTGGAATTTTCTTTCCTAGCATGTGATTGTAGGTGTTTAGGTTTATTTGGTTTGATTTTGTGTCTCTCACTTTTTAAGTCTTTATTCCTAGTAATGACGTCCAATCTCTTAATATCTGTTCCTCCTCCTGGAATTATTTTCTGGTTTACAATATTACCAAACTCACCCTAGTTTTTTATTTTGATGCTTCTATTTTTTGTTATTTACTTGTACAAGTAGCTTGCAATGAAGTCATTCTCTGAGAACCAATCTTTGATGATTATTTTGTACTTTAACATTTTCTAATTTCTATGTATTTGGAAATTACTAACGATTATCGTACTATTTTTTCTTATACAATTTGATGATTATTTTGCTTTGACAGATGCACTTGGCAAAAGCCAACAAACCCAGAAGGAAGTGGTGGAAGAATGCCCATATCAAAATACACTAGAAGGCAGTAAAAAGACTATAATACAGGGCAGTTGGATCTCTTATTGGTAAGGACCGATATCTAATGAAGCTTTATATTTATTTATATTATCCTCCTTGTTCATTCCTAAAGTTTTAAGTAATTGGCATATATTTCCTGCATAGCTACAATTGCAGTTGAAGTTTTGTTTCTTGTGGGGAAATTATGGGCAGTGAGATTTCCGTTCATTTGTTGCATCCAATAGTCAATAGTGTGAAATTGATTTGCGCCCGCACATGCCTCAATGTTTATGTGAATACTTAATGATTTTTCCTTTTCCAAGAGTTATATCTTTAATCCCTAATGGGTTTTCCTTTCAAAGACATATATCTTTACTTTAGCATCCTTGCTGTTTGATATGTAGCCTTGCAACAATTTTTGTCGTCTTTGGTTACATTGGAAACTCCTTTTGCACTGAACAACTAGCTTGCTTTAATAGGTTCTTGGTAGAAATTTATTCTGCAGGTGGATGGCTGAAGTCCTTGAGCATCAGTTTGTATAGAACTTCTGTGTTATGCTACCATACACATATATTTCAGTAAACTCACCTCTCTTGTTCACATTTCATAAGATGCTCCTCTGCTTTTGTTAATATAAGTCAACTATATTTCTTGTTTTTCACTACAATATGGTTGTTCTCTGCATTATGAAGGATTTGCATAGTAGATTTCAATATTTTTATAGCAAGATAGAGCATGCGCATGTGGCCTGTTTGATTGTCCCCTGCTATTCAAAAGAGAGGCACACTGTATATACTAACCATGAATAAGGCTACCTGTGTTGTACAGTCTGCATACTTGGCGAATTTATTTGGAATTTTACTCTCTCCTTTTTTGCATTTTTGTGAATTTTTGTAGTGTGGACTGTTGGTGTCTCTATGTTTGTTTTAAATTTTTGTTTTCGAAAAAAATGCAGCGAAGCATAATAATTTTCTAAATTATTACAGCACGCATCACACATAACCACAAGGATACACGTGTAGACATAATCGTAGAAATGCTTCGTTTAGAGATTATACATGTTGGATGACGTTTAATGGAAATGGCATCAACTAGCAATCCTCACAAGAATTGCCTCTATTCGTATCCACATTGAGATATCTTCGAGACGACTTCTCAAAGCCACAAGTCCATTTTGGTACTAGCCAAAGGAAGGAGATAACACTATCTGAGAGAGAACCCAACTCCATTTAGTGCCCGGTGGTGAGAGCAACCGACAGCACCAAATCGAGGGGCGGCAGCAGCTTCTTGGTCGAATTCTGACGGCTTGGAGCTGCTGTCTGGCGGCTTGTAGGCCGGCAGCAGGGAGCTGCTGTCATGCTATGCATTGTATTGTGTACTTCATTAATTGAATTTATGATCAAATCATATACATAGAGAATGTACACCCAAATAGTGAATTTATTTATCAAACAAATGATATAACTTCTAAGGCGATTGTCTTAGGACATCTCTCAAACATAACATGAACATCATATACTAACTGCAGGATTTTTGTCAGCTTCTTGATGATAATTTAGAGTTGCTAGCAAAGTTAACAGACTTAATAGTTATAACATGAACATCATCTACTAAATGCAGGATTTTCGTCAGCTTCTTGATGATAATTTAGAGTTGCTAGCAAAGTTAACAGACTTAATAGTTGATTGGGTGCAAGAAGGTTTCCAAGGGTTCTTTCAAAAGCTAAACGAACAATTTCTTGTACTCTGTGGTAGAGGTTATATTGCAAATCCAGATTCATGCCAAGTAGATGCTGTGCAAATGGACAAAGTGCAGGCAGGGCTAGTCCTTGTGTTGGCTCAACTTTCTGTATTCATTGAGCAGAGTGCAATACCTACAATAACAGAGGTAGCTGTTAATATCATTTCTACATATGCAAGGATAATAACATCTTGCTGCAGCTATATGTTAGATTGATAGTAAAAACATTAAATATGTCAGGAAATTGCTGCTTCTTTTTCTGGAGGCGGTACCCGTGCCTATGAACACGGACCGCCATTTGTACCTGGAGAGATATGTAGGATATTTCATTCAGCCGGTGAAAGGTTTTTGCTACTTGTAAGTACTGCAATCTGTTTGATTTTATGGTTCTGTGAACATCTTTTCTTAATCATGGACGAAGGTGTGTTTGTTAAAACTATGCCTACGGACTTTTTTTGGTTACACTGAGAAATTAATTACATTCATACTGATTCATATCAAAGGATTTTTGTTTTGTTTTTCTTTCCCGTTCTGTATCAGTTTCAATCACAAATTGATTTTCCTGTTAAAATAATGATCATGTCATGCAAACTGACTACTGACTATTGAATAAGAAGTAGCTTCTTGAGGTTGTTATTGCAATTGACCTAAGTGAGAATATTAATGGTAACTCTCCTGATTTTGTACCTTTAACACTTGATAAAATTTTGGCAATACCTTTAATTTTTCTAACATCCTGCTGTTTTAGAAACTTGGGTTTCTTTATTGTAATTTTTACTGTAATGTAATTTGTCTTCAAACATCCATATTGTTACGCAATGTTAATTGATTTTTGTTTGCAGTATATAAACATGAGAACCCAGAAGATATCAGTTCTCTTGAAAAAGAGGTTCATTACACCTAATTGGATCAAGGTGATTTTCATTGCCCACTGTTGTAGTCCATTAGCAGTTGATGGATGAAATTGGATTCTTATTCTATTTAATTCTCATGTTGACTGTTTGATAATTTGACAGCATAAGGAACCACGGGAAGTTCACATGTTTGTTGACTTGCTCCTTCAAGAGGTCAGTTTTGTTTTTTAGGCGATTCTGCATTTTTTTTCCATATATTTTCAGATACATTAACTTGCTGGCAACTCGTCCTGCTCATATTTGAAAAATTCTTATCTTCTTCTTCTTCTTCTGTTATTGATGTTTATGTGATTTAGGCAGTAAAGCATGAATTAGCTGGGTTTCTGTATCTGCTGTTATTAATGATATATACTCATATATAAAATGAACCATCAGATGTTAACAAAATGTTTTTGGACTAACTAGCAATGTAGCTTAGATCTTGATTTAACACACTTCGGCAATGTTTTTGGCCTATCAAAGGGGCAAGGTTTGTCGCAGTTAAATTCTATTCTTTGAATGTTTTAACATACAGATGAATTTTGAGCAGCATTCTTCATTTTGTTGCAGTTGGAAGCTGTAGGAATGGAAGCCAAACAAATTTTGCCTCAAGGATTGGTTCGGCGGCACCGCCATTCCGACAGTTTGGGAAGCACTACTTCATCACGTAGCAATCCAATGCGTGAGGATAAATTAACAAGGACCAATACTCAACGTGCCAGAAGCCAATTTTTAGAAAGCCATCTTGCCAAGTTGTTTGAACAGAAAATGGAGATATTTACTAAAGTACAACACACACAGGTTAGAATTTGATCATTCTACGAATGTTAATCTCAACGCAGATGGCAATCATGTGATAGCTTTTTATGGTTCCAAGATCACTAATATAGCAAGGTAGATCTCAAAAAGTACTCGTGCTCGAATGTCTGACTGATTAAAAGATGCACAGAGAATTACTTACATGGAAATAAATGTCTCCATTTGAGGCGCCCTTAAAAAAGATAGTCCAGAACCTGATTAGCTGGAATTGTTTTCACACTGCTTTCATTGTTGCAACATAATTATTCACAATTTTGCAATATCAAATTCTGCTTTGGAAATAAATGTTTGAATTTTCAATGAGCTTTGATTTATGATTGCAGGAATCAGTTTTATCAACGATTATCAAATTCTGCCTCAAAAGCTTACAAGAGTTTGTGCGGCTCCAAACATTTAACCGAAGTGGGTTTCAACAGATTCACTTGGATGCTGAATATTTGAAGAACACCCTGAAAGAATTTGTCGATGATGAAGCAGCAATTGATTTCCTCTTAAAAGAGGTAAGTGACACGTCACCTATGCAAACTACGAAATCAACATTAAGATACTTGAAATCTTCATTCGTGTGAGGTTTACTCCTTTAACCATTTAGTACATACACTTATCATTTATTTTCTTACTTTGGAAATATCTTCTTTGGCATGCTACCCTACTATTAGCATTTAATTATTTGGCTATTATATTTCAATATCCATTCATTCGTGCTATGAGTAGCTTGTTCTATCAGTTCTAATGATGCGGAAAATCCAACTAACAGTAATGACCCTAAGTCCATGCAGATTAATAATTTAATTGCTTCAATTTATTTTTAGCAAGTATTTGCTTCACAACCAAAATCCAGCCATCCAATTAATTTTCTTTTTATCTTAGCAATAATCAAGGTTAGCAAGTACGATATGTTAGCAATAATCTACTATTTTTAATCAAGCTGCAATTTTGTAGTAGATTCACTTAAAACGTTTTGGTGACTTCATGACTACCAACTTTTGCCATCAAATGCATCGTTTAATTTGACAATTCTTCTTCCTGGGTGATTGGACTAGAAATTACTGCCAAAATTTTATCTTTGCAGGTTGTCGGTGCGGCTCATGAAAGATGTCTCGATCCGATTCCCCTCGAAGCTCCCATATTGGATAGACTGATCAGTGTAAAGTTATCAAAGAGCAAGGAGCAGAGCCAAACTTCTCCTTGATGCCACTCTCAGATCGGAAAGGAGGAAACAATATGATATAAGCTTACAAAGTTCAAGTTGCATTTTTGCACCCAGAGTTGAGATTCCTGGAATATATCAGATTCCTCATTTGTCATCTCTTGACTTTTTTCCTTATTTTCGATCACTTAAATTCTTCGATAAAGAGGAACTTGTGTTCAACTCGATAAAGATTCGTAGTGAGTGTGCTAGACTCAGTGTCGATGGCTGAATGATGTTGTTTGTATCCAAACTGTACGTATCTGATTTACTCCTTTTAATTTTAGCTCGTTGCAAATGGACACAAACATTATCATCCAACAAATTGTTGAAAAATCTTTCCTATTCTTTATTATTATTTTCCATCATCAGATCGTGATCCTTACTATTACTTTAATTTCATTATTCACGTTCTTGTATTATTTGAATCATTATGTTGAATTAGCATTGTGATTAATCGTAAAATAAAAAGAGTGAACATTTCAAAGAAGAATTTTGAAAAGAAAAGGAAATTTTGACGCATCATAAATATAAAAAAATTCTAAATCCGCGGCGAACATTGGAAAACTTTGAAAGCATGAGGAGAGAAGCGTCAACTCCCGTAACTGACTTCTACTACGTATTATTTTCAAGGAAATTCCAATAATGCCCTCTTCTAGAAGATATACAGTTTCAGATCAAAGGGTATGAATGGAAAAAAAAATCTAGCCTCCGTCTCATCTCACAACTGCGTCGTTGATATGATGAGCTCCTCATTCGACTTCGTTCTACGCCTACCTACCCAACCTTCCACCACAAACCCTAGTCCTCGATCTGTCTCTCTCGCGCGCGCGGAGGTCTCCGATGGCGTGGTCGACTCGCTTTCTGACGGCGGTGGCGTTCCTCTCCGTCGGCGTCGTATTCGCGCCCGACGTCTTCGGCTCGGGGGCGGACGCTCCCGCCGCAGCCGTCACCGCCGCCAAGCTCCTCCACCTTCTCGCCTTCTCTTCCGCCTGGGGATCCTCCCTCTGGGTCACCTTCATCGGCGGCATCATCATGTTCAAGTAAAATCGACCGATCCCCTTTCCCAACCCCGCCTTTTTTGTTCTCATCGTCGATGATGCAGAAAACTGATGAAGATGGAATTTCTACCATTCTATTTAATCGTATCAATTTGGATAGTAAACGCGTTTACAATGCAGATATTTGCCGAGGCACCAGTTCGGCAACCTTCAGAGCAAGATGTTCCCTGCCTACTTCACGATGGTGTCTGTGTGTGCCGCAATCTCGGTGGTCGCATTCGCTTATCTCCATCCGTGGAGGACAGCTTCGTCCATAGAGAAGTATCAACTCGGTTTCCTCCTCTCTGCTCTTGGTTTCGACCTTTGCAACCTGATTGTTTTCACCCCAATGACTATCGAGGTAATCATCCAACTGATCTGCAAATGGTGACATGACATCTATTATCATCAGTTGAATCTATTTGCTTCTCCTTGTTGATAGGGTAATCTAGGAATTGGTCTCCTATTGAAAGTATCTATACGCTTTTCTTGCATCTGTAGTATTATGCCATTAATGAATGGATATATCTACCAAGTTTGACAAGTGATGCTGACACTTTTTTGAACACCGATATTTTCAACTTTCAAAATTATCAAAATCTTTCCTAACTTAATTGGAAGTCTTATCATTTGCTCCCCGGCCATCAGTAGAAATTGTAAAGTGTTTGATATAGGCAGTTCCATTAGTAAAAGAAATTTGAAATGCAGAGGGCGTTTTGAATAAGTGTATAAACTGTGGCAGGCAAAATGAGAATTTGTGTTATAGCGTGTGAACAATTTTATTGATTAATTGCTTTTTGCAATTTACTTTTTATATGAGAAGATATTTCACAATTGAGGGCGGATGACTCATTTCTAGAGTGACACAAGAGCAACAATTACTTGTTTAGTTCTTTGATTAAATTGCTATATTGTGATATGGAGACTTGGATGTTTAAATCATCTAGAACTGAATCATGCGTTCTTGAAATGCATTAGTGCATGTTTGTGGTCCATCCTAGAGGAGGAGAAATAACTGAGATAAAAAGGAGGTAAGCAAAAAAAAAATCTAGAGGAAAGGTAAGGGAAATGATTAATATACTAGTTTTTGAAAAAATGATAATTTCTTGTCAAAATCATCAACAATTGTATTTCCACTGTAATCAAACGAAAGAAATATGTGAAGAAGTTGGAAAAATATTTTCCAGTCCTCTTTTTTGTCCTCCTACTTCCTGAGGTGGAAACGAAGAAGCAACAGATGGAGAAACTGTTCCTCAGGTACCTTGCCTTCCATATCTCCTTCATTCATAGGAAAGCCTACGATACCATTGAACTATGCTGAACTTTTAATATGTTGCTTTTACATTCAATTTCTATCCTATGGATTTTATGACAAATGCTCAATCGATATTTATTTGCTATACAAATAGTAACTCTTCTAATTAAACACAATAACTTATTATGAGCAGTTGGTTTTTTATAGGATTCATGCAAGTCATCCATATTCATATATTCATTTTGCCACAGATGATGAAGAAGAGGCACAAAGTTGAAAGAGATATAAACATCGGCGACGAAGTCGGAGATTCAAAGAATATGGAAGCAGCAAAATCCAATGCACAACTCAAGTCCATGAACAAAAAGTTTGGAATGATTCATGGTTTGTCTTCCCTTGCTAACCTCATGGCATTTGGCTGCCTGGCCATCCATTCATGGTACTTGGCTGGCAAGCTGCATTTCTAAACACAAAAAGCGAAAACATCTGCGGACTCAAGTCTCAACCAATTTATTTATCAACACATATGGTATTGATTAGATGTATAATTCACCATTCCCTTACTGGTTCTGGTGCGAAACCTTGATGAATTTATAAAAATTATGGTACATCAGAGTGTGTTCAGAAACTCCCAGCTGTTTTGTTCCTTTGTATGAAAAGTGTGATTTTAGAGCTGCAAAGCAGTTAACATGCGACTGCAAATCGAATAAAAAAGTCTCCATCAAAAAGAATTAAAAAAAAAGCATAATCGATATATGTATTGGTGCTACCAGAGTTTTTATTATGTTAAATAAAAATTATCTAAGAGTCATTCAAACAGGGTGTTTGGTCTAGTGGTATGATTCTCGCTTCGGGTGCGAGAGGTCGCGAGTTCGATTCTCGCAACACCCCATTTTTTGTTTTTTTCCTTCAAATACTTTTTTGTCATATATATCCTCACCAATCAACGTAAATTCATATCAATAGAGTTAACGGATTCAGTTTGGCCAAACGTTTCACAACAGGCTCCGTAGTCCGGATTGCAGTTATCGGTCTGGATCCAACATAGTCACTGACACGACAGACGGGATACAGCAGCTCCAATCTCCATCATCGCCAGGATCCGACCCGTAAACGGCTCGCCTCGCCCGCCCCGATTTCATCGAGCACGAGCGAAGCGATGAGAGAGGCGAAACGGACGGCGGGCGAGCTCGTGTGGCGATGGCGGGGCAGTGGAGGAGCTCTAGCGATTGGCGTCGTAACCCTTCCGTCCCCTTCGCGTTCCCTCCAATCCCTGAGCTTTATTCTTCCTTCTCCCCCTCGAACACGAGTCCTGGCGTCCGCTAGTTGTCCCGCTTGGAGGAAACATCGCGTTTCCCGTTAGGGTTTCTCCTCATCGGCCGGAGGTTCTCATCGGATTCCCTCCCGTTATGCTCAAGTAGATTCCGGACTCATGATCTACTGTTGAGTTTGATTGATTCGACGTTTAGCTGTGACGTAGCTCATTAATTGAGAAGGTATGATCTTTAGGCTTCTTTCCCAACTTATTCGTTTCTTATTATTGCGTTTAGTAATGCCTTTCTGGAGTTTTAATTTTTAGTTATTTTATATCGTTAGCAATCCTGTACTGTCCGGTCCTCTATCCATTTCTACGGCAGAAGTTCGAACCGAATGCATGTTCTTTTTGTGTTGCATGTTAAGTATTGCTTTTGGTTTCTTTGGTCCTTTGCTGCTGAATCAAATCGGTTGATGGACAAAGGCGTCATCGTTTTGCCTCGCCTCTCTTTGCTACTGAAGTAACGACAGTGTTATTTATGGTTTAGAAAAATTCTTGACGACAGCAGAAAGTCAAAACTTCTGTTGGGCGCTTCAGTAGCTTCCGGTTAGCTTCTCTTAGCGGTTCTTATGCATCTGTTTTGCTAAATTTTCTTCTATCTTATTTGTAGCAGTTCAAACAAATTTCTTCTTACATTTTCTCCACATAACTCTAATTTTCCTTTTATTTTTTTGCTGCATTTGTTTGACTAAGAGTGGGATAAGTTTCTATCACGTGTGATCTCTTTTGTTGATCACCAATGTGGTACCATGAGCCAAATACTTCAACAGTTAAACCTTACCCTTCCTGAGGATTGTCCTATTGGCGACAGGCTACTAGAACACACTAGTTTTTAGGTATGCTCATCAAGTTTTAGATACCATGGCAAAACGTGTTCATTCTTCTTCTGTTTTCTGTGATTCAATCTGCCAAAAGTATCCTTCCTTTTTCTTTGGCACATTTACGTGCTTGCATTGGTTCTACCTTTTGTAGACATTATTTTCTGTTAGTATCCTAATATATAGTATATTTCGTCATAAAACCATAAATATTCATGAACAAACATAGAAACATGTACTTGTATCATCTACTTCGAGGATCCTTATGGAAGGGCACAAAGCATGATTAAATTGTGTTTAATGGAAAATTTAACAATATACTTAGGAAAAACACTAGCTTTTGCCAATTGTTATTCTAAGTCAGAGCACAGAGCACAATTAACTTGTCTTTAATGGATAATGATGTACTTAGGAAAATATTTGCTTTTCCTGCTGCTACGCTATGTTCTTAGTGTATTGTTTCAATGTGTACTTACAATGTACTCATAAGAGAATTTGAAATGTGAGAAAAGGAAATTTTAAAAGAATCTCTTTATAGGTTTATTGATTTAGTACACTGTTGTCTAAAATTAGAATTTCCTAAATGGTTAGCTTTACTGATGAGATGATGATAGAGTTTTGGCATAATGATAAATGGTAAATTATCTGCTGTGTTGATGAATTCCATATTGCTAAACGTGCAAATTGATAAGATGGATTTAAGAAATAAAGGGTCAAACACCAGTTTCATGCATTAGAGAATTCCTTCTTTGTTCTTACAACCAGTTTCCATATTTTATTCTAAACCTTAAAATGTTCAGGAATATTCCTGTCAAGAGATGTCTTCTAGCTCTCCTTTTGAAGAACATACAGGCACCAATGAAAGGGAAATGAGATTCCCGGACCTTGGGGATAGCCACTTTGTTTTTGAGGATAAAAATTTGGTTTATC
Organism: Boesenbergia rotunda; assembly: GCA_024364735.1. Classification (NCBI taxonomy): domain Eukaryota; kingdom Viridiplantae; phylum Streptophyta; class Magnoliopsida; order Zingiberales; family Zingiberaceae; genus Boesenbergia; species Boesenbergia rotunda. The sequence continues at coordinate 349,494 of JAGFNQ010007410.1, read as the reverse complement.
ATGAAGATGATCAAATGCAAGAAGAACTCGAGAGACAATTGACTGATGAGAGCCAATCTAATGTTAGTGCAACTGTGCTGTGGAAACATGTTGTCAAAGGGAAAAAGTGTGGAAATGCTCATGGTGGTTCTCATGTCTTCAAGTGCAAATATTGCCACAAGATATATCATGGGACATACACCCGTGTTTATGCTCACTTGATGGGCCACAAAAAGGGAGAGAGCAAGGGAATCGGATATTGTTCCATTGTCAAAGCTGACAAAAATCTACAAATGCAGATAAAAAGGGAAGTTGAGAATGTAGAAAGTTCACCTAATGTTGTTCCTTTGAGGAAGTCAAAGCTCAATCCAAGTTCAGAAGCAACCTTGCAAGGAACTTCTTTAGCCTTGTCCTATGTAAGTTCTTTTGAGCAGGAGTATTCAACGCAGGACAGAGATGATGTTGACTCTAAAGTAGTACGATGTTTATGTGCAAATGGAATACCTTTCAGTGTTCTGCAATCGCCATATTGGGAAGATATGGTATTGGCAATTAGTAAAGAATTGGGTTACAAAAGTCCATCTTATGAGAAAGCAAATACGATCTTACTAGAAAATGAAAGACATAAGGTTGAAAGAGAAATGGAAGACTTAAAACAGAAGTGGCCACAATATGGAATTTCAATCATTTCAAATGGCTGGAGCGACATAAAAAACCTACCTTTGATAAATATGCTGGCTTCAAACCAATTTGGATCCATGTTCTTAAATGCCTTTGACTTTGTAACAGTTGAGAAATCACAGAAAAGCATTTCTGATTTTATGTTGGAAGCAATTGAGAAGGTGGGGTCGCATAATGTTGTTCAATTGATAACGGACAATTCAATTGACTGCAGAGCTGCCAGTGATGAAGTGGCACAAGTATATCCTCACTTGTTTTGGAATCCTTGCATGGTTCACACTTTGTATCTGATACTAAAGGATATTATGAATGCTCTTCCTTGGCTTAAGCATACATATCGAACTGCTAAAGGTATAGTCAGATACTTCTTACACCATCCTCATTCTGTTGATATCTTCCAAATATTTTCAAGATTGAAGTTACTGAAAGCTACAGCACAAGGATTTGCTTCACACTATATCACTTTTTATGTTCTACTTGACATCAGAGAATCTCTTACAGCTGCTGTGTTGTCTGAACATTGGGAATTGTGGGCTACTTCTCCAAATATGAAGGAGAAAGTAAAGCTTCTTGGCGATAATGTGAAGGAAGCAGTCGTGTCCGAGAACTTTTGGGTACCAGCACGGTTGGCCTTATCCATTATCAAGCCAGTTTACAAGATGGTCAAGTTTTCTGATCAAGATGGTGCCCTTATTGGTGATGTATGTGATAGAATGGATAACATGCTGGGGGAAATTAAAGAAAATCTGAGTGGGCTTGAAGATATGTATACAATTGTGGAAGAAAAGGTTCTTTCAAGGTGGAACAAGAAAATTTTTCCATTGCACTGTTTGGCCTATGCTCTCACACCAAAGTACTATGATGAGGAATACCTACAACTTCCGGCACCAGGATGTAGGAAGAGATGCCCCCCAGGTAGATTCATTCTTCTGTTCATTTTCCCCTTTCAATGCTAAGCATGAAATTATTAATCCTCTTTTGTAATACTACTATGTTTTAATCGTTAATCTTTTCAGTATGGTTTTAGACTAGTTATGAAATTCCCTTAATTTACAGATCAAGATGATGAGGTATTTGAGTGTGCTACTTCTGCCATATGTAAAATGCACCGAAATGCTGACCGCCAGGATATTATCCGCGTGCAATTTCTGTCGTTTATCGAGAAGAAGGGGAAGTTCTCTTCGCCCATAGCCAAAAGAGATGCCCGAAATCCCAAAATCAATGTTTTCCAGTGGTGGAAGTTTCATGGTGGTGATACAAAGGAGCTAAGAGACGTGGCCTTCAAAGTTCTCTCTCAGTCAATCAGTTCTTTTTCAGTGGAGAAACAATGGAGCACCTATAGCTATATCCAAAGTGCAAAGAGACACAGATCAAATTCTAGTTATGCTGACAATCTCGTATATGTACATTCTAACTTACGACTATTGTCCAGGTACTCTCTGTTTTTTTGTTTTTGGAAATTTCTACTTTGTGTGGTTTAGACAAATTCAAATGCCATTCAGAATTAGTATGGCGTCCAATGGTATTCAGGACCCAACCACAGGATTAGACAAGTTTCTTTTTCTTACTAGATTTTGATAGCATCTAACTTTGCAATTTGTTATATCACCTGATCTTCTAGCAGTGTTGTCTGACATCATTACTGGCTTTGTCGGCTTGTTTCTGTAGGCGTAATCCAAGCTATAAGTATGGAATACACAAAAAGTGGGATGTAAACCCTGAGCTTCCTAATGTCGATGAATCTGCTTTCCAGTGGCAAGATTTGTGCTTCATGGGACTAGACGATGATGACTCACTGTTAAAACAGGCTTCTCATTCTAGCAATCCTGTACAAGAGCTTTTGAGGATCATCGAGGACGTTCCCTCCTGTGATAATCAGCTTGATGAACAAAGTCAAACAACCAGCTCCATGCGTGCAGGTGGAGGGAGAGGAGGTCGAGCTGGTATTCCAAGTAGGCTCGATCACAAAGGTAAGACAGAAATTTTTGTGATCTCAACTTCTGTTTTGCTAGTTTCTTAATATAGAATAAGCTCAATGTTTGAACCTGATAGCCATTGCGAGCATGGTTTGTTTTCACAAAGATTAATCATCATGTGTGCATTCTGAAGATATCTATTTTGAGCTCAATTTTTTATGCTTGCTTTTTTCTCTTGCTCAAATTAAATGAATTGTGTTTGCTTCGATGGATAGGACAGGAAGGGTGAAAAGGTGAAGGAGGGAGAAGAAGGGGAGCCGAGACGATGAGTTGAGGAAGGAGGCTGAGTTTGTTTACTAAGAGGATGGAAGAGGAAGAGAGAATGAAGAAAAAGGCCAAGTAATTCTAATTCTTATCTTGCTTGTGCTGAATCGCCTTCCTTAGCCCTCTTACTATCTCTTCAACGTAAACACCACCTAAATCAGTTTAACTTTTAGGCCATGGCCGCTGTAATTTTACTAGTTATTAGAAATCCTAGAAAATATGATTTACTTGGTTTTGTAGTGTACACTATTTTATGGCCACGTCTCAGAGAGAATGAAGTAAAAGAAAAAAAATTAATATAATATTATTCACGTTATATCTATAGAGAACTGTTCAACTGCGGACGCGGGCTGCGGACGCGCTGCGGACGCGTCTGACGTGGCTGCTGCGTGGACAAAAAAAAGAAGCCAAAAACCAACAGTTCGCATCCCACTCCTCGCGTGCCCTAAATCCTGCCCTAATCCCTCGCCCGACCGCGTCCCGCAGAAGATCGCCGACTCAGTCCTGCTCTCCGCTGCCCAGACGATCGCGTGCCCTAAATCCTAGTCGTCGCTGCTTCCCCTCTCATCTTCGCTCCCAGTCGCTAGCAGAGGGACCTCCTTCTCGCTGCCGACCTTTGCAGTTCTTGATATGAAAAGGCACCTTTGCAGGCAGATGCTTCACAGCCACCGAAAGAAGCCAAAAAAAAAAAAAAGCGATGAGTTCGATGGAGGCGGCGTTCATCTCCTTCCTGATCAACAAGCTCGGTGGAATTGCAGTCGACCAGGCGCAGAGCAGATGCTCTCAGCTATTGCTGCAGCACACAACTCCACCTTTAGACCAAATTCACGCTCGTGTGGTTCGAATCACCTCCGAGTTCAAAGTGATGCAGGCCATTCTCGAAACTCTAATTGGTCGACTGCTGCTGCTGCTGCTAACAAACCACTCGAGGCTTGGATCGAACATGTTTGACTTTTATTCCTCGATGCATTCATGATTCAACTGAGTTCTACTTCTTCTACGAAATTTAATTCCTTGTTTTTTTTCCCTTTATACTTGCTCTTTGAGGAATTCAATCAAACGATTGGTGCCATAAAACACTAAACTTTTCATGATTATGTATTAGGTGAGGGAGGTCGCGTTCAAGATAGAAGGCATCATCGATGAATACCTCTATCTTGTTGGAAGGCAACGGGAAAGGACATGGAAGAATTGTTGTCTCATGGCATCGTTCAGTCTTGCTAAGGCTTGGTGTGGTATTGATTCTCGGTTAGAAAACATGGAGAGTGATCTTTCTGAGCTTTCAGACAGGAGAAATCGATTTGGTATAACAATAAGTGCCAATATTGAGGATAGAGTGAGGAATTCAGAAAGAGACACATATCATTATCGAGCTTATTCACCCATGTTAATTGATGAAGATGATCTAGTGGGGGATAGAAGAGAACAAATCTGAGTTGGTTTCATGGCTGACTAATGCTGATACTTGCAGGAAGATGACAACAATTGCAATATGGGGAATGGGTGGCCAAGGAAAAACTACTCTTGTCGCAAATGTCTATCGCAATGATGCTGTGAAGAGTTACTTTGATTGTCATGTATGGGTTACAGTCTCACAAAATTTTAGTGTGGAAGAACTCCTAAGAACAATGATCCAAGAAATCTTCAAGGGAAAAATAGAGCTCGTCCCACATGGTATCACTACCATGCTACGATTAGAGTTATTTCATATCATCCGAGAAAGTTTACGACTAAAGAGATATATAATTGTGTTAGATGATGTTTGGCGTGCACACTTGTGGAATGATATAAGTCATGCTTTTGTTGATAGCAACAACGGAAGTAGACTCATTGTTACAACTAGAATGCTTGAAGTAGCAAGGATAGCAAGTGAAAAACATATCATGAGCTGCAACAACTTAATGAAAAAGATGCATGGATTTTGTTTTGCAGGAAGACATTCCAAAGAGAGAACAGTACAGATTGTCCAAATGAGCTTCAGTATTACACCGGTAGGATTTTGAACAAGTGTCAAGGCTCACCGTTGGCTATTGTAGCAATTGGCAGTTTATTATCGTTCAAGGAAAAGACTGAAATTGAATGGAAGAAAGTCCATGATCTTCTTCATTGGGAGTTTGAAAACAACCCTGCATCTGATAACCATCTGATATAGCCCAATCTTTTCTTGAAGAAATCAAATTAACCAGTTGTACTTCTCCATATTAAGATTGTCTTCAGTTTGATTGAAAATGGCATCTATAGTTTAATCAAATGTCAGTTGTCAGAATAAGCATACTCTTGGATGTTTAGTCATCATTCTATATCGAAGCGACCAACATAGCCTATTTTTTGTTGAATTCAGTTAACTGCAATCTTTACTTCTTTTATCAATTCCGCAGTTAGATGCACGCCGCAGTTCCGCGCACGACCCTTTTGATGCAGTCGACCGGGGGTTTCTATGCTAGAAGGTACATCTGCTCTGTGGGTATCAAGTGTCACATGGTCTTCCGACTAAAGTTATGGATCTTCAGCTTACGCATGGAAGAGTTGGTTGATTTGTGAAGCCTTTAGATACCTCTGGTGGTTTGTGATAATATTTATGCTTTGCCACATTCTCATTGTTTAAGTTGTCTCTTGAGGCAAAGTAGGATCAAATTCCGGCCGACAATAAAGCTGTAGAACACAACTTTCCAGGAGAAAAAAAACTTGGGATGATTGAGTTATATCTGAATGTTTTTTTTATATTAACATTTAACAGCTGAAAGTTAGCAGATTTACCGTGTCCATTGACCTGTGGCTGCTTAATTTTTAAAAAAGATTAGGCATGAATTCTCCTGGTTGTGTGTTGGTTGTTTAACTTAAGACAGCAAACAACGCAGAAACAAGATAAGGATTCTTGATGAGATAAAAACATATAAAATTTACAGTAATAAAAACATAAAGCTACGACTATGTTCGTAACCAATGCACTTTTGCTGAAGCCTGAAATGATTAATATCATTCAAAATAAATACAATGATTTACATCCAACTTCGATTGAATCCTTGTTAATATGCCATCAACGCTCGACTATGCCATCTCTTGGCTTGACAGTGAAGTCCCAGAGCTCGCCGTACTTCTCGTTGAAGTCCCAAATGTCCATGGATTGTACTCCTCGATCAACTTGTCGCGCGCTTCTCTGTCCATGTTGTAGATCTGCGGCTCAAAATTGTGGGGCTTATCAGGCTTGTTCATCTCAATTACACAGAACACACCACGAACACTGAAGCTCCAATGTACAAGTATCGTCCTGCCCAAAACAAACAATACATATCATAACATTAGAAAATTGCTAAGAGAGCTTATTAGTCAAGCCAAGCTTGATTGTGTTGAAAGTAGTTCTTTTTATCTCACTGAATTTTAACTAATCTAATATTTAAATGTACCCTAACATACTTTATATGTATGCATATCTAAAGGGTCGATGCCTACATGCACTTTGTGAAAGCATATTATATACATGTACAATATATAATTCTTACATACTTGAAAAAGTGATCATGATTTGAGTATCTCTATTAGCAAGGAGGAAAAAAAAAATTTGAAGCCCAATTCCAATCCATCCTTCTAACTAGGAACTATGATTATTAATAGTTATTTCCTTGAAAGAGGGATCACTGACATTAGATAGTAAGCAAAATTGAAGTACTTAACTGGTACTTTGTAAGCCAAACCAGCTACAACAGCAGGAAGAAACAACCAAGAAATAAGCCCTGCAAGAGATTGAAATGTCCAAAATTTACTGATAGTGATCTTGATTCTCAACTTCCATGAGATAAATTAGGAACACAAATTAAATGCAAGAACTGGACATAAACAACCAAACCCCACAGTCACACCTTGAAAGCCACAAGGTGGCTCTGCAGCTTCATACTCAGCCACCACATCCTCCCAGAAACCTCCTACACAGAGTAACAGCAAATGACTCAAAACAAAGAGTTGCTGATTGGAATACGAATCAATGGATTTTTCAGAATGAATTGTTTCATTTGTCAAACAAAATGGATCATTCCATTCGATTTCGTTTCTTGTGTCTTATTTCTATCTTCATTACATTCCCTTCTATCAAAGAAAGGGGCAAACTGGCAAAGTAAAGGAAAAT
>JAGFNQ010007410.1:284206-312594 GCA_024364735.1 Boesenbergia rotunda | reverse complement strand
CAGCCGGACCTGAGGCTGAACCAAGTTCTAGAAAAACCATGAACCCAGACTCAGTCACCCAACCGGATCAAATTGTGGGTGATCCAACTCTAGGAGTCAGGACTAGAATCCTCCTATAGAAACCTTAGTCAAATAGCAATGATTTCAAAAATAGAACCTAAGACTATAGATGAGGCCCTACCTGATCCTGATTGGATCATAGCTATGCAAGAAGAATTAGCCCAATTTGAGAGGAACCAAGTCTGGGAACTAGTACCTAAACCTGAAGGCAAATCCATCATTGACACTAAGTGGGTCTTTAGGAACAAGCTAAATGATCAAGGAGAAATAGTCAGAAACAAAGCCCGCTTAGTAGCAAAGGGATTCAGCCAAGTAGAAGGATTAGATTACGATGAAACATATGCCCCAGTAGCTAGACTTGAGTCCATTAGAATGTTATTAGCCTTTGCATCCCATAAAGGATTTAAGCTATATCAAATGGATGTAAAGTCAGCCTTTCTAAATGGATTCATTAAAGAAGAAGTTTATGTAGGACAACCCCCAGGGTTTGAGGACTTAGAAAGACCTAACCACGTTTACAAACTTACTAAAGCACTATATGGACTAAAACAAGCACCTAGGGCCTGGTATGAACACTTATCAACTTACTTAATTTCTAAAGAATTTAAACAAGGACAAATTGACTCAACCTTATTTATTAAGACCCTAGGAAAAGATATATTTATTGCCCAAATCTACGTAGATGACATAATCTTTGGGTCCACCAACTCAAACTTTCTAAAAGAATTTGTTAAAATAATGGAAAATGAATTTGAAATGAGCTTAGTTGGTGAGCATAACATTTTCCTAGGATTACAAATTAAACAAACTAGGGATGAAAACTATGTCCATCAATCCAAATACGCTAAGGAGCTAATAAAGAAATTTAAAATGGATAACTCTAAAAGCATAAGTACCCCCATGGCCACTAATATAAAAATAGATAGTGACCCTGATGGTAAACCAGTAGACCTTAAACTCTATAGAAGTATGATAGGAAGTCTACAGTACCTTACAGCCAGCAGACCTGACATTCTTTTTGCTGTAGGGATGTGTGCTAGATACCAAACCTGTGCTAAGGAAACACACTTAGCAGCCCTAAAAAGAATACTAAGATATGTAAAGGGCACCCTAAATGTAGGGATTTGGTATCCTAGAACCTCAACCTTTGATTTGTCAGGATACTCGGATTCTGACTATGCTGGTTGCAAATTAGATAGAAAGAGCACAAGTGGAAGCTGCCAACTATTAGGACATAGTCTAGTAAGTTGGTGCAGCAGAAAACAACACTGTGTAGCTCTATCCATAAGTGAAGCTGAATATGTCACTTTAGGAGAATGTGTAGCACAACTTTTATGGATGATGCACACTCTTAAGGGCTTCCAGCTTAACTACACCCAAACTCAGGTATTCATTGACAATATAAACTCAATTAATCTAACTAAGAACCCAATCCAACATTCCAGAACTTAACACATAGAAGTTAAACACCACTTTGTAAGAGATCATGTAGCCAGGGGTGAAATATTCCTTAAGCATGTAGACTCTAAATCTAACTTAGCTGATATATTCACCAAACCCCTACCTGAGTCTGAGTTCAGCTCACTAAGAAGGCAGTTAGGATTGTGCTTGGTAGAATAGATTTAGTCTACTGTTGGTTTTCTTACTCAATTCAAAATCAGCTTTTAAAGTAGTTTTTTTTTAAATGCTTTCAAAATCAGCTTTTACTTAATTTTGAAAATTTAAAAAAAAAATATAATTTTTTTGACTTAGTTTTATTTTAAAAACTACCCCCTTCAAAACTAGATTTTTTTTCGCAAATGGACTTAGCATAGGCCCTAACCCTAGAACTGCATGTACCTATAGATTTAGAAGCCAGCATCTCACAAGCACCTTAGGGTAATTTTGTTTGATAACCTAGAATGGGTTGAGATGCTTAGGTCTTTGCCTTAATTCAAGATGCTTTAAGTCAGTGCATCTGCAGTAATTGGGGCACTAAATACAACTTACATAGTAATCAAGTTAAGTGTCAAGTTTAGAAAATCTAACTTGGACAGAACACTTAACTTGACTAACCCTAGCAAAAATTACTGCTTATAGCAGTTAGTAAGTAGCTAATTGGGTTAGACATGACCCTAAAAGAGAAAATTGAAACTGATTTGGTTTAATTCATATTCTGAACTGATTCAGTACAGCAAATTATGCAAGTTATTATTTTCTTTTATGCAACTTAATTATCCTGTTTCTGCTATATTTCTTTGTTTTTGATATATGGCAAAGGGGGAGAGATAGGAAAAGAGAGTTTGAATTTTTTTTTAAAATCCAAAATTTCAAACTCTATATTCAAAAAGTACTTAATTCATCTTTCAAAAGTACTAAGGTTTTCAAAGTATTTAAACGTTTTCAAAGCTTTTTTAGTACTTAAAACTTAAATTTTTTTTCAAAGTATTTAAACGTTTTCAAAGCTTTCTTAATACTTAAAACTTAAATTTTTTCAAAGTATTTAAACGTTTTCAAAGCTTTCTTAGTACTTAAAACTTAAATTTTTTTTCAAATTCCCTAAGTACTTAAATGTTTTCAAATTTTCCTAAGTACTTAAAACTAATTTTTTTTTCAAAGTTTACTAAGTACTTAAAACTTAATTTTTCAAATTTTACTTAATTTTTCATTACTAAGTACTTAAAAACTTAGTAAAATTTACCTAAGTATTTTAAACTTAAGGTTTCAAAAACTTTCTGAGTACTTAAACTTAAATTTTCGAAATTTTCTTTAGTAGTCAAACTTAAGTTTTCAAAATACTTATACTTAAGTTTTCAAAAACCATCTAAGTATTTAAACTTAAATTTTCTACAAGTATAAATTTTCCAAAAGTGCACAACCAAAATTTTTTCGGAAAATATGTCTTTAAAAGGTTAAGTTGAAAATTATTCTAAGTAAAATTAAATCCATCTTTAGACTTGGAATATATTTTCAAAACCCCATGAACGTTTGAAAAATCTAGGGGCAGATTCCTTTCACGGGGAGGAAACAAAATTTTATTTTTTGATTAACTTAACTTTTTGAACCAGGGTTGCCATAAATCAAAAAGGGGGAGATTGTTGGTGCAGAAAGCACCCAAGTTGAACCTGTGTTTTGATAATGGCAAAAGGGTTCAAAAGTTAAGGTATAATGTTTATCTAACATGTTACTCAAGTGTACAGGAAGAGTCCTAGCGAAGGACTGCTAGGCACCTGGCGAAAGAATGCCAGGATACAAAGTCCTAGCGAAGGACTGCTAGGCACCTGGTGAAGGAATGCCAGGATACAAAGCCCTAGCGAAGGAGTGCTAGGTGATGGGACTGGGTGCATGTTGACATGGATACGGGTTCGTAATTTTAAAACTTAATTACATGCAGTGGAAGGTTTAGCATAAATAATTTCTCAAATTATTTCAACCACGTATCTAGCATGCAACCTTATATTGTGTAGACATGATCATAAATTAAAATTTTGCAGAAAGTAAACTAATTTACTTGATACCTCGCGTAACTCGATGTAAGGGACGAGATCCAACCGTAGCGTCCCTTGGAAGCTCCGCCTCTATTCGTGTCCACGCCGAGTTCTCTTCGGGATGACTTCGCAAAGCCACGAGTTTCGTGCCGACAAGAACTACTAGATTCTCCAAAGGCACGACAAGAATATCAAGAGAGAGAGATGGAAAACTAACCACCAAACGAAAAACGGAATCAAGATTCCGGGAGGAAGGAAGGAGTCGCGACCCGCTTCTTCTTCTTCTTCGGCACCTTCTTGGTGGAGGTGGCTCACGGCAAAGGAGGTGAGGGCAGCCGGCCCTAGAAGAGGGAGAGGGTAGCCGACCCTAGAAGAGGGAGAGGGAGAGAAGGAGAGGAAGAGAAGCTAGGCAAGAATCCTTTATCTCTTGGATTGATTTCCAAGCCTTGCCTTTGCACCTTTATATAGTAGCCTCTTTATCGCCAAGTTTCCTTTTAACGGAATAAATTTTTCATAAGAAATTTATCTTATAAATTTTTCTATGAATTATTCTGTTATGCCAAGTTTTTATTATAACTTAATTTATAATAAAAACAACCATGTCTCCCCTTTTATTATGGAATAAATTTTATAAGAAATTTATTATATAAATTTTTCTTATCATGGAAAAATCAATTCATAATTGATTTTATAAAATAAAATAAACCAATTCATGGTTCATTTTAATTTCCATAAAAAGAATAAATTTCTATAAATTTCTTTATATAAATTTCTTTATATAAATTTCTTTATATAAATTTCTTTATCATGGTAAATCAATCCATTATTGATTTTATAAAATAAAATAAACCAATCCAAGGTTTATTTTAATTTCCATGAAAATAAATCTCTTTATATAAATTTCTTTATATAAATTTCTTTATCCATAATTTTATAAAACAAACCACGTGCGTTTTATTTTATAATTTGAACCAAACAATTTGGTTCTCCCTCTTATTGTGGCCAACCAAACCAAAGAGGGTGGGGACCCTCTTTGGCCGGCCAATATCCAGGTCGTCACCTTACGAATTAAACTCATTTAATTCGTCCAATAAGCCTTCAAAAGACTTAGCCATTTTAAGCTTCCGATGCGTCTCTGAAAAATTCAGATTTGACTTATCTCTCTTGATCGGAAAATCCAATTTTCAACTCGTTTTAAATCCCTCGGATTACTCGTAGTACGTGTGACTAAATAAGCTTTCGATTTATGTTGGCCGTCTATAATCAACCAATTATAGAACGATCATGAGTGGCACCTAGTAGTACATCATGACCCCCAATTAATCGAAAGATCAACGGTTGACCTCAGAAATAATTCTGAAACCCTTCAGCAGCTCTAATGAATCGTGCCCCATTCCCTTCACCATCTTATACCCACTTGGTTCAGGACATGGTCTATATGTGTCAGTCCCCACTAGGCTGACTACGTCACACCTAGCCCAAGTAATGTCTTTCTCGTCCAATGGATTCTAATTACTCTCATGTATTTTAGAGACTCATACTCTGAACATGTCATGCTCTGGCCAGAGGCTTTGAGTAACAATACGACGATAGGCCTTGGGTATACATCCCCTCGCAAGGAGTGGTGAATCCTTTCTAGGCTGTTCAAACGTCTTCGGGCACTTCGGCTTATACCCAACCATCCTGGGTCCACACCTCCTTGGAGATGCTTGCTTAAGATGTTAAAGTATAAGTCTCCATGACCAAGATGACTTGAACACCGCAAGTCAAAGGAACATCGCACTTAAGCTGCAGTAAGAACTTCACTGACATGTCTATATGTAGACTACCATGTGAAGTTTTACAACCAGTCATTCCAATGAACTAGTTCCCTTAACTAGCATTCATGTTTATCTCCGGACATCCCAATGTCACCAGCCAGTGAGAATCAGCTGATTAGAGAATAACCCATGCTAGTCTCAACAGAATTGATAGTGTCCTTATTTATCAATTCATCGACTAGGGACAATTTCAATACTTCACAATTGCACATGTAGAGATAATCACTAGTTGTGAATTCATCTCAAATTCTCTCATGCTGTGAATTGTATTGTGGACATTCAGTAAATGAGTTTAAGATCCCAATCAAATACACAGACATGTATACTCAAATAGTGAATATTCATTTATTAAAATAAATGTTTACAATCATAAGGCGATTGCCTTGGGACACTTCTCTCATATTACTAACACTAGGCACCTAGCGAAGGAATGCCAGGATACAAAGCCCTAGCAAAGGACTGCTAGGCACCAGGCGAAGGACAGCTTGGTACTGAAGACCTGGCGAAGGACAGCTAGGCACCTAGCGAAGGGCTGCTGTTCAAAAGTCCAACCGGAGGAGCCGATTGACATCAGATAAATTCTCCCGAGAGGAGTAGGTGAGGACGTGTTCCCCGTCGAGGGAACAGTAGGCGTCGGTTCGACCTAGGGCTCCATTTAGGTGACCCAAAGTCAGAACCAAGACAGCTAAGGCTGTATAAACTTAATACTCTATTGCTTTGTACTTGTTTTGGACTAACCTTGGATGCAGGACCGAAGGAATGAGTCATTGCAGCTCAGAACGCTTTAAAGGAGAAAGGCAGCAGCTGAGCAGGGCGCCCCCAGTGTTCCGGGCGCCCCCAAGGGCAACACAAAACAGACTAAGCAAAAAGAGTGCTTCGGCAGTTTATGGGCAGGGCGCCCCCGTGCTCTCGGGCGCCCCCATGCTCCCGGGCGCCCCCAAGCTCAAGCTAACGAAGCAAGCCAGCGCGAAGCCAACTGATAAGAGTTGACCCGGGCGTCCCGGGCACCCCCAGCATCCCGGGCGCCCCCGTCAAAGCCTGATCCTGAGTTTGAAGGGATCAGAGCTGACCGAGAGGAACTTGGATCAGCTGACACGTGGGCGGGGGGGGGGGGGCGCCCCGACGTCTCGGGCGCCCCCAGGGGCTATAAAAGGGCCCTCGACCCCAAGGCTTTGTAGAACAACAGATTTTTCCAACTCATTCACGCTCTTATGCTCCAGCGCTCTGCTCCGGAAACCTCCCGACTCGAGATACAAGCGCCGACGACGTCCTTCTACTTCAAAAATATAATCTACACTAGACGTCGGTAACGAAGAGCTAATTTTAGTTTACTGCAATAATCTTTGTAATACTTTTTGTAAACCAATTTTGCGCACATATAGAATTGTCTGCAGTAAACGGTCAACGACCATGGGCCTTGGAGTAGGAGCCGACTGCGACTCCGAACCAAGTAAAAAGCTTGGTGTTTGCGTGTATTTGATTTAAATTTCCGCTGCGTAATTTCTCTAACTGTTAATCTGAACGTTTAACGATATTCACCCCCCCTCTATCATTTCTCTCGATCCAACAATATATGCAGGCAAGGTTGCTGGTTTGAATCTGTACAGCAATAAATAAAATTCTTTTTGTTTCAGGTGCCTGGTTTGACTTGGTCAAACTGACTAGTCTTTTGGTTCATCTTCTGGGTGATTTCCGGCCAACTGGAGTTAGGCTCACCCGAACCCGACTCTGACCTTTCGCCCCTCGAGCGTGCTTCCTCTAGATTTCTCGTCCCTCGGGCATCGCGTATGTCCTTCTCGATCCACCGGTGTACTCTTCCGCAGCTTCCGCGTCCCTCGGATTGTACCCAGCCCGTCGGCTCACTTCCCCGCACAATCCTTCTCATCTGCTACGTCTTACGCTCGACTTCCTTCGTACCTAAGCTCCTGCACACTTAGTAGAGGGATTAAACATACCAGGACCTAATTTAAATCGGTTGATCACATCAAAATCAACCAGGGGTACTTACAGAGGGTGCACCGAAGACCTAACTGAGGGTTAAGCACGAAGACCTAGTTGAGGACTGGGCATGAAGACTTGATCTGAAAGATCAGGTGGAAGACTTAGCTAAGCGAGGATAAAGGACAGAAGTAGAGATGGGTCAAGGTACGAATGTCTCGAGATCTGGGAGCTTCAGAGGCCAAGCAAAAGTCCAACCGGAGGTACCGGTTGGCAAAAGGTAACTTCTCTAGAGTGGAGAAGGTGAGGGCGCATTCCCCGGAAGAGGGAACAGTAGGCATCAGTTTAATCTAGGATTTCATTTGAAATCCAAAGTCAGGATCAGATAGCTCTGGCTATCAAATATTCATGCATTATATATATATATATATATATATATATATAGGATCAGATGCTTACAAGGTTTCGAGGGATTTCTCAAAAATTAACTTTGATGAGCTATTTTCAGACTTGAATTACATAAGCAGACTAACTCTACATAGGTCGAGAAAGGTATTGGCCTTGTTGTAGGTAAAATTGTAGGAAAAATAAAGAAGAAAAAGCCACAACCAATACCCGAGTCTGATTTCGACTCGGAATCTGACGAAGACGGTATCAACTACACCGAGCTAGTCAAAATAGGTCAGAACCATTACAAGATGAACAAAGGTCAGTGAAAGAAGAAGAAGGTTCAGTTAAAAGATGATCCAACTGAACCAAGCATAAGTCAAAAAAGCAAGACGGACATCACCTGTTATGGGTGCAACAAGAAGGGCAACTTCAAATCCGAGTGTCTCAACTTAAAGGAGGCCAAGAAGTCACAGAGAAAGAAGGTGCTTCAAGCTACGTGGGATGAGTCATCTTCAGAGGACGAAGAAGAAGTACCCCACACCAACCTCCTTGCGCACACGACATCAAAAGAACTTGACGCCGAGTCCGAGTCCGAGTCCGGAGCTGGAAGAAAGCCACAGAACCGGAACACTTTCAATGTCACAAGACGGGCAAATCATTGTAAGAGGTTTTCCTGAATCTGACTTGTACGATATAATTTCATATCTATCACGTAAGTTGGTCAAAGCCAACGTCTGGGTTGAGTCACTCCAAATGGAGGTAAAAGCCCTTAAGGAGGAGGCTAACTCAAGCTCCTTGACTAAGATTGTTCAGGAAGGAACCTCAACTCAGGTTCAACAACTTGAGGAAGGGAATTCCTCTATGAAAACTCAAGTCAAGGAACTTAGACTTACACTAGAGCATTTGACCTTGGGTTCCAAGAATCATGATATGATTCTTGGAAAATAGAAAGTCATTCTTAATCGATCCAGACTTGACTACAAAACCAACTCACGGTATAGATCATACTATTCTATATTAAACCATACTAGCACCCGAGTCCATGTATGGGTCCCAAAACTTAGCTTGACTAATCAAACATGACCAAATCACTATTGGATCCCCAAGGATAAAATTTATATCCTAGATAGTCTATATCGAGGCTTTAGTCCAGGGGGAGCCAATAGAAAGATCATTTTTATAATTAAATGATTTCTATGCATGTTTTTTTATTTTTATTTGCTTGAATGATTGTTTATTTACTTTTTTACAAAATTGTCATGCTTAGGAATAGAAACGCTAAGTTAAGGGCCTAACTTGATTGTATTTTACACAACCTAGTATTAGGGTGGGGCGAGATGATAGTACGTTAGGGAAGTCTGTCTAAGGAGTCAGGTAGGGTAAGACGTACCCTATTTGGTCTTTTTAGCCCAGCGAAACTAGCCGAAGCTATAGGATCGAGATAGAGTGATAGAGGGGGGGGGGGTGAATATTGTTTAGAAAAACTTTCAGATTTTTATAACGATCGAGTATGCAACGGAAACTAGAACACAACACGCTAACACAAGTCAGTTTTACTTGCTTCGAAGTATAGATCGGCTCCTATTACAAGGCCCGCGATCCTTGATCGTTTGCGTTGAGAGTCGAATAAATGTACAAATTACAAGATTCAAGCGTGCAAAAATAAAGAAAATGTACCGACTCCTTTTGAAGAGTTGAAGACCTTCGCTCGGAGAGTTGGATGGCGTTTCGGCGTTGCCAAGGCTTTGATCGCGCAACACAAAGAAGAGCAGAATAATCACAGAGTTAGAATTGATGTCTTGGAGTGCTGCCTCGACCCCTTTATATAGTGATCATTCAGGCACCCTAGTCGCAGCGTCTCGGGTAGCAACTCTATCCGCTGTACAGTCAAACTTTTATCCTGGCTCAGGTGCCCTAATCCCTTTCAGGCGCTTGAGTGGCGACGTGACTCCTCCAGTCAGCACTCACCATGCAAGCTTGACCTTTGTACCAGCTCAGCCACAGCTGCCAACTCCCAGGCACCTAAGTCTCATTTAGACACCCCTAGTCCAATTGACTTCTCAGCTACAACAAGGGTTAGTTCCATACAATAATATAAATAGAATTTAATGCAAGTATGGATTACAACCAGTGCTATCTTGGTCTTGACTTTTAGATTTCACTTGAAACCCTAGGTTGGGCTGACGCCTACTGTTGCCTCCTCGGGGAACGCATCCTCACCTACTCATCTCAGGAGAGTTTACCTTTTACTAACCGGCTCCTCCGGTTGGACTTTTGCTCGACCTCCGAGAACCCGGAACTTGACGATGCTTGACCTTAAGCCATCTCGACTTCTGTCCACGATCCCCACTTGGCAAAGTCTTCTGCTCGGTCCCTCAGACCAAGACTTCGTGCTCGGTTTCACTCACCAAGTCTTCGTTGCCCGATCCTCGACTAGGACTTCTTGCTCAACCCTGTAGGTCAAGACTTCTTGCCTAGCTTACCTAAGACTTTCCTGCAAGCTTCACAAATTCATTAGTACACACAAACCAACTTAACTTGAACCCTTTGCCACTTATGAAAACAGGGTTCGATCTGGTGCTTCCGATACCAACAATCTCTCCCTTTTTTGTTTATGGCAACCTAGTTCTAAGTTAAGCTAAAAATAACTTTAAACAAAGCAACATTAAACAGGAGAAATATAATCTTATTTTGAGCTCTCCCCCTTAACCAGTTATCTCCTCCTTGATCAAATATTTTTCAAAAATTGGACTTAGTCTTTTATGATTTAAATAGTTCATAGACTAAGTTATCTTTTTGAAAAGTTAAAAATACTTTAATCTTTTTGAAATAATTTTAGCTTTCATTTGAAAAATCTTAAGTACTTTAAAAATCTTTCAAAAATAATTAATTGCTTTAACAAAATACTAAGTATAGAAATGGTTTTTCAAGAATGCAAATGTTTTTGGGCATCCAAGTTAAAATTTTTAAAATCACCAAAAGTATAGAAGTTAATTTTCGACAGGTGATTTTCAAAAAAAACTTCGAAAATTCACTCTTTAAAATCATTTTGCAAAAAAATTTTCGTAAAACTTTCTAGCACACTGAAAAAAAAAATTTCCAACACTTTGGAAATATTTTGAAGGATTTTTTCTAAACACCTTGAACTCTTTCATTCTGGGTTTCATAATTTTCTAACGCTTGGAAAACATTTTGGAAACACTTTGAACTAACACTTAGAAAATATTTTGAAAACACTTTAACACTTTAGAAAATATTTTGAAGAAAACTTTGAACTCTTTCTTTCTCTCCCCCTCTGCCATATATCAAAATCATGTAGTCTAAGGGTAAGAAATATATCAGAGCATAAAAAAAATGACTAGGTAAGAAAACCTAAGTGTATAAGAGCAATTAAGTTTAAGCAAATCGTAAGAAAAATAATAAGTTTATGTAAAGCCTAGGCACCGTCATTTTGAGTCTAAGCACGTAATTTAAAAAAAAAATAATTAGAACATTTTCACTTGGAAAAGAAAGAAAAGAAAAAGAAATCCTTTCAGGCACCTACCTGACCTGTTAGCTAGTTGCTGACTGCAATAAGCAACAATTTTCACTTGGGTCAATCAAGTCAAGTGTATTCCATAAATCAGCAAAGTTAGCCAAAATACATGACTTGATTAATATGAATTGCATTCATAGTGCCTCCCAACATGTTTCGATGCACTGAATTAAAGCATCTTAAGTCTAGGGCAACAGTCGTAAGTATCTCAACCCAGCCTAGATTGTCAATCAAGTTAGTCCTAATATGGTTATGAGATGCTGGCTACTAGAACTATAGGGGCATGCATACTAGTGTTAAGCCTAAGCTAAGTTCGTATCGAAGAAAAACCCTAGTTTTGAAAAGGATAGTTTTAAAGTAAAAATAAAATATATTTTAAAAAATGCATTAAATTTTGAAATTAGAGTTTTGAAAACAGTATTTAAAACCCTTTTTAAAAAAAAATAGAATTAATAAAAAACTAACAAGATGAGTAAATCCAATAAAAACAAACAAAAGAAAATCTACTCTACTAAGTGCATTCCAAGATGAATATAATCTGAATAAATTGAAATAAAGCATGATCTAGTAAAAAAACTGCAACCAGATATACAAAGATAATCAAACCATAGTCAACACAAGTTATGTTGGATCTTGTACGGTTGCTAGAGGGGGGTGAATAACACTTTTCGAATCTTCTTCTTCCTTCGTTGTTAGTTGCGCAAGCGGAAATACAAAAGAATAAAACTAACAATAAGAAAGGAATACTAATAAGGAGATTTACTTGGTATCCACCCCTAAGGATGACTAATCCAAGAATCTGTCGGTGGATCACTTCCCGGATATCCTCCGGCTAGCCCTTGTCACTCCTTGTGGGTGGAGAAACCTCGGCACAGCACCTCGACAATCCCTGAGCACCAAGACTACTATTTGTCCTTTAACCAAGACCAAATTCGTTAAACCTTTCAGCCAACACGAAGTCCTCTTAAATAGAGCTAAGGCTGAAACCCTCGCCACCAGTCGACTGCTCCCAGGGCAGTCGACTGGTGCCAGCCAAATAGCAGTCCAACAGCTCGCTGTAACGACTAGTTTTTAACTTTATCAGTCAACTACTCCTAGGGCAGTCGACTGGTCCCCAACCGAAAGCGCATTCCAAATGAATATAATCTGAATAAACTGAAATAAAGCATGATCTAGTAAAAAAACTGCAACCAGATATACAAAGATAATCAAACCATAGTCTGCACAAGTTATGTTGGATCTTGTACGGTTGCTAGAGGGGGGGGGTGAATAACACTTTTCGATTCTTCTTCTTCCTACGTTGTTAGTTGCACAAGCGGAAATACAAAAGAATAAAACTAACAACAAGAAAGTAATACTAACAAGGAGATTTATTTGGTATCCACCCCTAAGGGTGACTAATCCAAGAATCCGTCGGTGGATCACTCCCTGGATAACCTCCGGCTAGCCCTTGTCGCTCCTTGTGGGTGGAGAAACCTCGCCACAACACTTCGACAATCCTTCCAGCCAACATGAAGTCCTCTTAAATAGAACTAAGGCTGAAACCCTCGCCACCAGTCGACTGCTCCCAGGGTAGTCGACTGCTCCCAGGGCAGTCGACTGGTGCCAGCCAAACAGCAGTCCAACAGCTCGCTGTAATGGCTAGTTATTGACTTTACCAATCGACTGCTCCCACGGCAGTCGACTGGTCCCCAGCCGAAAACCTTCTGTGAGTTTGATCAGTCGACTGGCCCCCTGGCAGTCGACTGATCCACTCACACACCTAGGGTTTTCCTTCCCGAGTACACTTCTCTCAGCACTCGAACCCTAGGATTTCCCGAGTACAATCACACAGCACTCGTACCCTCACGACTCAACTGACTCCTCATCAGCAACCTCGACTATTGCCTTCGCGCCCTCTTCATCTTCGGCTCCCGTCCCTCGGATGCACGCAAGCCTCCAGCTTGCCTCCATGCTATCCTTCACGCATGCCTCGAAGTCCGCGCCCCTTAGCTCATCGTCCCTGCTCTCCAAGGTCCCTCGGGTGCACACAAGCCTCTAGCTTGTCTCCATGCCACCCTTCACCGTATCGAGGTCGTCCAGCTAAGCCAATATGTGTAACCTGCACATCCTGCACACTCACATACACATATCAAATACACAAGGGTAAACCTAACCTAAACCCTTTGCCCATACATCAAAACTCATGGACACTCCAGACCACAGATTGCCTCAACAATCTCCCCCTTTTTGATGTTTGGCAATACATTTAAGTTAGGGAAAACAAATAGTAATAATAATGGTAAACAACCATGTGGACTTACACTGCCAAGACTCCATCTTGGACTTACACCGCCAATGCATATGCAATGCATACATGGATCCTATCCCAAGGCATCCCACACCTAACCCTCCAAGTTAGGAATTTTCTGAACCAAGCTTTTTAAAACCTATCCCAAGGCTCCCCACACCTAACCCTCCAAGTTAGGATTTTTTTTTACCAAAGTCGGGCTTTTTAAAGCTTCTCCCCAGCTCCCCCTACATTGGACTTACAAAGGATTTTTAAGAACCTCTCCCAGGTTCCCCTTACGCCAAGAATGGAGCAACCATGCTCTCCCTTAATCTCAACTCCCCCTAAACCTAGGGTTTCTAGCAAAGGAGTGTTTGGTTTCCCAACTTAAACACAACACTTCTCCCTCTTTACCTAACATCAAAAAGACCCCAATAATATCCCAATTATTGGATCTTTTAATCCCCAATAATCCTAAACATAGTGTACTAGCCCCCCATACACTTATTTTCCATCATTTGGACACACACCAGTTGCTGGATACCTAATCCAGCCCTGGGCAGTCGACTGATACTCTAAAAATCAATTTTTCTAGCCAAATTCAGAAATACGCCAGAATTTCCACAAATCTCTAAAAATTCCCAAATTTTGTGGTACCCATACCAACTTGGGAAAAATATATTCAACCATGTATCTATCACCATTCCCAAGTTGGACACAAAACCCAAAAATTTCCTATGAAAATTAAAGCATACAAGAGGCAACCTCCCCCTTGACTTATGTCTTCTCCCAATTTTCACTTTACCAAGGTTAAGTTCTACCCAACTTAACACCATAACACCAAGTCAAGTTTTACCCAACTCAACTTCCAAGTTCTTCCCCCTTGGACACCATTAAAGGATTGCCCCCAAGCAACCTTATCCCTAGTGCCAAAAAGAACTCAACAAAACCTTGAACAATCTAAGAGTTTGCAAGCACATTTACTAGGATATACCCTATCCTAGAAAAATATGATTCCATGAAAAATACAAATGTGCTTGACTTTTGGTACATCCTTTATTTTCCTCAAGAATAGTCATTTTGTATCAACTTGGAAATCTATCTATAATGCCATGTGTTTGTCAAGGCTTACCATTACAATTTGACACATGGAATTGTCCTCAACTCTCCTTTTTCTTATGTGTCCTTAATATGATAAAAATCTCCTTCATCTTATCTCTTAACCCTAGATAAATATCCACTTATTAATCATCCTTGAATTATCCATATGACCTCA
Organism: Boesenbergia rotunda; assembly: GCA_024364735.1. NCBI lineage: Eukaryota > Viridiplantae > Streptophyta > Magnoliopsida > Zingiberales > Zingiberaceae > Boesenbergia > Boesenbergia rotunda. Next base: position 297,839 of record JAGFNQ010007410.1, on the reverse strand, counting down.
TTTTATATAATCACCATTAAACCATGAGGCAAGCCTTTTTTCAAGGAGTATAATCAAGGATCTTAATCCAAACCCATATCCTATCATCCAAATTTGTAATTTCTTACTATCCAATATCCTTTTCATTCTGGAACCTATGGATCAGTTGACTGCCCCATGGGTAGTCGACTGGCAAATCGAACAGAAGGTTCCTGGGATGAATTCACTAGGATCAGTCGACTGCCCCCTAGGGCAGTCGACTGATACCTGAATTTCAGGTTTTCAGCCCAATTTCAGAAATACCTAGTTAATTCCACAAATCTTCAAAAAATCTGAAATTTTGTGGGGAGATTTATGGAACCTATGTCTACTTGGGAAAAATATGTTTCCAAATAAATGTACTCCAAATCCCAAGATTGGCATGAAACTCAACTTCTCCTAAATTGTATCATTTAAACTTTCCCCAAAAGTCCTAATTGTAACCTTTCCTCTATACGATCGAAGGTGTTTGCTAGAGGGGGGGGGGGTGAATAGCAATTTTTCGACCCCCTTTCTTCCTACACGGTTAGTTGCACAGTGAAATATATAATAAAAACAAAACTAACAGTGACGAACAACGCTAACAACCTGATTTACTTGGTATCCACCCCGGACGGGTGACTAATCCAAGAATCCGTCGGTGGATCACTCCCCGGATAACCTCCGGCTAGCCCTCGTCGCTCCTTGTGGGTGGAGAAACCTCGCCACAATCACCTTGACACTATCTGGGCACAAAAGACTACTAACTCACTTTACCCAAGCGAGTTTCATCAAGAATCTCAGCCACCACGAAGTCCTTTTTAAATATGACTCGGGCTGAAACCCTCGCTACCAGTCGACTGCCCCCAGGGCAGTCGACTGGTGCCACTAAAATTCGACCGTTGTACCCCAACATTCGAATTCTCAGCCAACTCACCAGCCACCTACCAGTCGACTGCCCCCACCCAGGCTAGAACCATTTTGTGAGTTTTATCAGTCGACTGCCCGAAGGGCAGTCGACTACCCTACTCACTCACCTAGGGTTTTCCTTCCCGAGTACATTCCACTCCACACTCGAACCCTAGGACTTTCCCGAGTACAATCCCACAGCACTCGTACCCTCACGACTCGACTGACTCCTCCACAACAGCCTCGACTGTTGCCTTCGCACCCTCTTCATCTTCAGCTTCCGTCCCTCGGATGCACACAAGCCTCCAGCTTGCCTCCATGCCATCCTTCACGCATGCCTCGAAGTCCGCGCCCCTCAGCTCATCGTCCCTGCTCTCCAAGGTCCCTCAGGTGCACACAAGCCTCCAGCTTGTCTCCATGCCACCCTTCACCGTACCGAGGACGTCCAGTCATGTCCATATGTGTAACTTGTACAACCTGCACACTTAACATACACATATAAGAACACAAGGGTAAACCTAACTTAAACCCTTTGCCCAAACATCAAAACACTTGGTCACTCTGGACCACAGATTGTCTCAACAATCTCCCCCTTTTTGATGTTTGGTAATACGTTTAAGTTAGGGAAACAAGATAGTAGTCAAATAGCAAAATAATGCATATGCAATGCAAAAATGGATCCTATCCCAAGGCATCCCACACCTAACTCTCCAAGTTAGGACTTTTTCACACCTAACCCTCTATGTTAGAATTTTTCACACCTAAGCAGGCCTTTTTAAAGCTTCTCCCAAGCTCCCCCTACATTGGACTTACAAAGGATTTTTAAGAACCTCTCCCAGGTTCCCCTTACGCCAAGAATGGAGCAACCATGCTCCCCCTTAATCTCAACTCCCCCTAAACCTAGGGTTTCTAGCAAAGGAGTGTTTGGTTTCCCAACTTAAACACAACACTTCTCCCTCTTTACCTAACATCAAAAAGACCCCAATAATATCCCAATTATTGATTCTTTTAATCTCCAATGATCCTAAACACAGTGTACTAGCCCCCCATACACTTGTTTTCAATCACTTGGACACCAAACCAGCTGATGATACACAAATCAACTCTGGCCAGTCAACTGCCATCAGGGCAGTCGACTGATACTCTGAAAAATCTGTTCTTCTGGCCAATTTCAGAATTGCGCCAGAAATTCCACAAATCTCCAAAAATTCCTAATTTTTGTGGAGAACATTGTGGTACCTATACCTACTTGGGAAAAATACATTTACCCATGTATCTATCACCATTCCCAAGTTTGACACAAACCCTAAAAATTTTCTATGAAAATCAAGGCAAACAAGGAGGCAACCTCCCCCTTAACCTATGCCTTCTCTCAATTTTCATTTTTCCTAGGCGAAGTTCTACCCAACTTAACACCCTAACACCAAGTTATGTTCCACCCAACTTAACTTCCAAGTTCTTCCCCTTTGGACACCATTAAAGGATTGCCCCGAGCAACCTTATCTCTAGTACCAAAAGAACTCAACAAAATCTTGGAAATGTTTAAAAAGGTTGCAAGCACATTTGTTAGGATATACCCTATCCTAGAAAAATATGGTTTCATAAAAATAACAAATGTGCTTGACTTTTGGCACAAACCTATGATTCCTCAAAATTTTGGCACTTTGTATCAATCTTCAACCTTATTCTTGATTCCTTGTGTTTACCAAATCCATTTACCTTAATTTTATACACAAATTGGTTCTCAATTCTCCCCTTTTCAATATCCTCAATATGATGAAAGCCTTATCTTTTTATCTCCTAATCCTAGATACCTATGAAAAATTTTCATATCCTCATCATTTAATATCATCCAATGACTTCCAAACCATATAATATCCAATCATACAATCCACTAAACCATGAGTCAAACCTTAATTCAAGAAGTATAATCAAGGATTTTAATCTAAAGGTCAGATTCTATCATCCAATAACCTTTTAATCTCTAACCTTACTGATCAGTCAATTGCCCCCAGGGCAGTCGACTGCGAAAACTCACAGAATAATTTTGGGCTCTGACCAGTCGACTGCCCCCAGGGTAGTCGACTGACACCTGAATTTCAGGTTTTTCAGCCCAATTTCAGTAATGCCTAGATAATTCTACAAAACTCCGAAAAATCTGAAATTTTGTAGGGAGATTTGTGAAGCCTATATCTACTTGGGAAAAATATATTTCCAAACAAATGTACTCCATATCACAAGATTGGCACGAAATTCCATTCTTTCTAAAGTGCATCATTTGAGCCTATCCCAAAAGTCATAATTGTGACTCCTCCTCAATGTATCTTCTTATACTTGATCACAATTCATTTCTACCATTGAATTATATGATTTTTACACATTAAAATCTAATTTTATCAAATATACTCCAATTTTCACCTTTTTCTCTCTACAGCTCCTTTTAATGTGCCAAAACCTAGGACTAAGACTTACCCAAGTCTTCCAACCCTTTTTGGCACATTTCACCTAATTTCCTAGGGGAGAAACTCTTGAGATCCATTTACCATGGACCCCAAAGGCTTCTAGAGCTCCCCCTTGAGCTCTTAGCCCTAGCCACCTCCCTAGGCGACTCAATCCACACTAGGCCACACCGGTGACCCTCCGGTGATTCTTGGTCTACAAACCTAACATTGTTAACCTTAGACACTTTGTCTTTGGTTAAGTTGTCCTTTTTTACCCTTGGATGGTACCCTCTTGCCATCCTTTGACTTCTCCTTCTTGCTATGATCATATGCCTTCCCAGCATATTTCTTTTTGTTGGCCTTGGAGGTCTTAGACCGGTAGCCCAAACCCGATCTATCATAGTTGGGTTTTACACTACCTAACACCATGTCTAGACCCTTTGATCCAACCGTGAATCTTTCTAGGGTCTTTTCTAATTTATCAAGCCTTGCCTTCAAGGCTTGATTTTCCTTTTCTAAGTTTCTAGCCTTAGTGTCCATATGTCCACTTTGGACATTTCTAGACCTACCCTACATTCTAGGCACATTCCTTCCCTTCTTGGGATTAATGCCATGATCCTTGGGTCCTAAGGTTCTAGATTGATCATGATGCATGCTTTTCCTAGGGTTATGATCTACCTTGTTAACCCTAGTCCTATCATTATATCTAAAACCATGGTTATGCACAAGTAAACAATTTTCATTAATTTTAGCATGCATGGATGGATAATTAACCCTACTTTTAATATGCATGGAGGAACTCAAGTTTGAATTGAATTTTAACCTAGGGTTAGGAATTACCTCCCTTACCCTTGTAGTCCCTCCTTGTTGTGAATTTCTTCTCTTCCTTCTTTCCTCCTTCTCCCATCTTCTTAGATGCTCCATTTTCTTGATTTCATTTTTCTTTGGGCACTTGGTGTGGTAGTGCCCCAATTCTCTGCATGTGAAGCATCTAATCTTCATCTTCCTCTCTTGGGCTTCTCCATTCCTACAATTCATGTTAGACTTAAATCAAATGGACCCGGGTTTAGAGAGTACCTCCTTTTTCTTACCTAGAGGGAACTTATCCTTGTAGTGCCCCTTTTCTTGGAAACCAAAGCATGTGATATGTCCTTTTGATTTGACTTGGGTGGAGGTTGAGGCTAGGTTGACTTCCTCTTCAACCTTGGATGAAGAAGATGCTTCCTCTTGTTCTTGTGTAGATGAGGGTCTCTCCTCCCCCTCAATCCTTGAGGTGGTGACCTCCTCCTCTTCTCTAGATGAGGTGGATGACCTCTCACTTTCTTCTTCCACTCCACTTGATGATGTTGATACTTCTCCTTCTTTTTCTTCTTCGGATGTCGAAAATCTCTCACTCTCTTCTTCCACTTCTTGAATCAATGGATTGATTTCTTTGGGCTCTTGAATTTGTGTAGGATTTTCATGATATTCTTTGACTTTATTCCATAATTCATGTGCATCTCTATATTCACCTACACAACTCAAAATGTTATTAGGCAAAATATTTACCAAAATACTAATTACCTTCTCGTTTGCTTTTACTTGATCTTGTTGTTCTTGACTCCAATATCTAGGCCTAAGCCTCTTCCCGTGATTATCCTTTGGAATCTCATATGGCTCTTCAAGCGCGATTCGAAGGTCCCACTCCATCCCGAACCATCTCTTTATCCTTGCCCTCCAAAATGCGAAATCCTCATGGTCGTAGGGCGGTGGAGTGTAGATATCATCTCTAAATTTGTCTTCTATGATTCTTATCCTCTAGCGTGTGCTCCCTCAGCGGTTAGTCCGATCAAGAGCGGTCCTCGCTCTGATACCAATTGTATGATCAGAGGCGTTTGCTAGAGGGGGTGAATAGTAATTTTTTGACCCCCTTTCTTCCTACACGGTTAGTTGCACAGCGGAATATATAATAAAAACAAAACTAATAGTGAAGAACAACGCTAAGAACCTGATTTACTTGGTATCCACCTCGGACGGGTGACTAATCCAAGAATCCGTCGGTGGCTCACTCCCTGGATAACCTCCGGTTAGCTCTCGTCGCTCCTTGTGGGTGGAGAAACCTCGCCACAATCACCTTGACACTATCTAGGCACAAAAGACTACTAACTCACTTTACTCAAGCGAGTTTCGTCAAGAATCTCAGCCACCATGAAGTCCTCTTAAAATAGGACTCGGGCTAAAACCCTCTCTACCAGTCGACTGCCCCTAGGGCAGTCGACTGGTGCCACTGAAATTCGACCGTTGCACCTCAACGTTCGAATTCTCAGCCAACTCACCAGCCACCTACCAGTCGATTGCTCCCAGGGCAGTCGACTGGTCCCAGGCCAGAACCCTTCGATGAGTTTTATCAGTCGTCTGCCCGAAGGGCAGTCGACTACCCTACTCACTCACCTAGGGTTTCCCTTCCCGAGTGTATTCCACTCCATACTCGAACCCTAGGACTTTCCCGAGTACAATCCCACAACACTCGTACCCTCACGACTCAACTGACTCCTCTACAACAGCCTCGACTGTTGCCTTCGTACCCTCTTCATCTTCGGCTCCCGTCCCTCGGATGCACGGAAGCCTCCAACTTGCCTCCATGCCATCCTTCACGCATACATCAAAGTCCGTGCCCCTCAGCTCATCGTCCCTGTTCTCTAAGGTCCCTCGGGTGCACACAAGCCTCCAGCTTGTCTCCATGCCACCCTTCACCATACTGAGGCCATCCAGTCAAGTCCATATGTGTAACCTGTACAACCTGTACAACCTTCACACTCAACATACACATATAAGAACACAAGGGTAAATCTAACTTAAACCCCTTGCCCAAACATCAAAACACTTGGTCACTCCGGACCACAGATTGCCTCAACATCCTCAATGTGTCTTCTTATACTTGATCATAATTCATTTTTAGCACTAAATTATATGGTATTTAACCATTAAACCTTAATTTTATCGAATATAACCCTATTTTCATCTTTTTCTCCCTAATTCTCCTTTTAATGTACCAATTTTCTAGGATTAATACTTACCCTAGTCTTCCAATCCTTTTGGTACATTTCCTAATTCACCTAGACTTTCTAGAGATACCATCTCTTGAGATCCATTTACCATGGACCCCAAAGGTGTTGGATCGAGAAAACCGATAGAGGGGGGTGAATATCGGAAAATTTTCGGAATTACGTAAAGAGCAATTGCACAGCGGAAGTTAAAAACACACAACGCAAACACGGGAGGTTTTACTTGGTTCAGAGCCTGTGTCGACTCCTACTCCAAGGCCCACGGTCGTTGACCGTTTACTTTGGGCAATTCTATATAGGCGCAAACAGTTTACAATAATTTGATTACAAAAAATAAGTGCAGTAAACGAAACACGCTCTTCTTTATCGACGTCCGGAGTAGATCGAATTTCTCGGAGCAGCAGGACGTCGTCGGCTCGTGTTGGAAGGTTTCCGGAGCAAGGCGCGAGAGCAGAAGAGCTTTGAGGCGTTGAGTTGAAGTGATGTTCTGAAGCCTTGGTCGAGGGTCCCTTATATAGGGCCTGGGGGCGCCCGGGACGTCGGGGGCGCCCCCCACGTGGCCTTTGATCCGCCAAAGTCTCGGTCGCGTCTGATCCTCTGGATCCGCTTTGACCGGGTCGCCCGGACCGCTCGGGGTGCCCGGATTGACCGGGTCAAAGAGTTATCTGCTTGGCTTCGAAGGGAGCTTCGGTAGCTGGCCTGGGTCGAGGCATGCACCTGGGGGCGCCCGGGAGCAGCGGGGGCGCCCGGGAGCACGGGGGCGCCCGGGTGTTGTACTGTCGAAGCCACATTGCATTTGCTGTGTTTGGTGTTCACCTTGGGGGCGCCCGGGACACTCCGGGCACCCTGGTCAGCTATTGCCTCATTCCTTTGAGGCTCTCTGAGCTGCAGACACACGTTCCTTCGGTCCTGCATCCAGGGTTAGTCCAAAACACAATAAAACAATAAAGTATTATTTTATACAGCCTTAGCTGTCTTGGTTCTGACTTTGGATCTCCAAAATGGAGCCCTAGGTCGAACCGACGCCTACTGTTCCCTCAACGGGGAACGCGTCCTCACCTACTCCTCTCGGGAGAATTTACCTGATGCCAACCGTTCCTCTGGTTAGACTTTTGCCTGACGGTCCTTTGTCAGGTCTTGGATGCCGAGCTGCCCTTCGCTCGGTGCCTAGCATTCCTTCGCTAGGGCTTCAATCCCAGGCTGTCCTTCGCCTGGCGCCTAGCAGTCCTTCGCTAGGTCTTTTAACCCTGACATTCCTTCGCCAGTGCCTAGCAGCCCTTCGCTAGGTCTTTTTACCCTGGCATTCCTTCGCCAGTGCCTAGCAGTCCTTGGCTAGGTCTTTTTACCCTGGCATTCCTTCGCCAGTGCCTAGCAGTCCTTCGCTAGGGCTTTTCCTGCACACTCGAGTAACTTGTTAGAAAACAAGTAAGACTTAACTTTTGACCTATGTTGCCATTATCAAAACACAAGTTTGACTTAGGTGCATTCTGCACCAACAATCTCCCCCTTTTTGATTTATGGCAACCCTAGTTCAAAAAGTTAAGTTTAAGCAAACATGAAAGGGTTAAATTTTGTTCCCTCCCCCTAGAAGGAATCTCCCCCTAGATTTTTCAAAAAATTCGTGGGGTTATAAAAAAAACTTTACTTGTACTTTGAAAACTTAAGTTTTAGGTAGTTTAGAAATCTTTCAGTAGCTTAAGTTAAAAGTACATAGGAGTTTTTGAAGCATGATTTTAGAGTACTTAAAAAGTTTGAAGTTTGAAGTTTTAAGGTACTCAAAAGTTTTGAAAGTGTTAGCTTAAGTACTTAGTAGGATTAAAAAGCTTAAGTACTTAGTAAGATTTGAAACACTTTGGTACTTAAGTACTTAATAATTTTGAAAAATTTAAATAGAGTCCATTTGGAAAACATAAGTACTTAATACAAAAAACTTAAGTACTTAGTAACATTGTACTTATACAGTTTTGAAAAACTTAAGCTTAAAGTACTTAAAAAAATTTGACAAGCTCTGGTTAGAAAATTTTGAAAGGCTTGAGTACTTAGCAAAATTTTGAAAGCTTAAGTAAAAATTTTGAAAGCTTTAAGAACTTAAGTAATTTGACAAGCTTAAGTTGGAACATTTTGAAAGGCTTGAATAAAGGATAATAAAATTTTGAAACCCTTTTGAATGAAGAAAAAAATTTTGAAACCCTTTGAATAAAGAAAATTAATTTTTGAAAACTTTTTGAATAAGTAAAATTAATTTTTGAAAAACTTTTTGAATAACTAAAATTAATTTTACTCTCTCCTTCCTATCTCTCCCCCTTTGCCATATATCAAAACAGATAATTATAGCAGAAATAAGATTGCATAAAAGAAATAAGTAAGATTTTGCTGTACTGAACCAATTCATAATTAGACTTAAACTAAATCAGTCAATTTTCTTTGTAGGGACCTGTCTAACCCAATTCGCTACTTACTAACTGTTATAAATAGTAGTTTTTGGTGTTTCTGTTCAAGTTAGATTTTCTAAGCTTGACACTTAACTTGATTGCTATGTAAGTTGTATTTAGTGCCCCAATTACTGCAGATGTACTGACTTAAAGCATCTTGAATTAAGGCAAAGACCTAAGCATCTCAACCCTTTCTAGGTTATCAACCAAAAGTGCCCTAAGGTGCTTGTGAGATGCTGGCTTCTAAGTCTATAGGTGCATGCAGTTCTAGGGTTAGGGCCTAGGCTAAGTCCATTTTCGAAAAAAACCTAGTTTTGAAAGGGGGTATTTTTTTAAAAAAATAAAACTATGTCGAAAATGAAAACTGATTTTGAAATTAAACAGTTTTTCAAGATTCTATTTTTAAAATTTTTTTTAAAAATCAAGTAGAGCAGTAAAAAAAAAAATAAAGTTAATCTATTCTACAGAACACAATCCTAATTGCCTTCTTAGTGAGCTGAACTCAGATTCAGGTAAGGGTTTTGTGAATATATCAGCTAAGTTGGATTTAGAGTCAATATACTTAAGTACTATTTCACCCCTGGCTACATGGTCTCTTACAAAATGATGTTTGACTTCTATGTGTTTGGTTCTGGAGTGTTGGATTGGGTTCTTAGTTAAATTAATTGAACTTATATTGTCAATAAATACTTGAGTTTGGGTGTAGTTGAGCTGGAAGTCCTTAAGTGTGTGCATCATCCATAAAAGTTGAGCAACACACTCTCCTAAGGCCACATACTCAGCTTCAGTTGTGGATAGAGCTACACAGTGTTGTTTTCTGCTGCACCAACTAACTAGACTCTGACCTAACAGTTGGCAGCTTCCACTTGTGCTCTTTCTATCTAATTTATAGCCAACATAGTCAGAATCTGAGTATCCTGTTAAATCAAAAGTTGAGGTCCTAGGATACCAAATCCCTACATTTAGGGTGCCCTTTATATATCTTAGTATTCTTTTGAGGGTTGCAAGTACGTTTCCTTGGCACAGGTTTGGTATCTAGCACACATCCCTACAGCAAAAAGAATATCAGGTCTACTAGCTGTAAGGTATAGTAGGCTACCTATCATACTCCTATAGAGTTTAAGGTCTACTGGTTTACCATCAGGGTCACTATCTATTTTTTACATTAGTGGCCATGGGGGTACTTATGCTTTTAGAGTTATCCATTTTAAATTTCTTTATTAACTCTTTAGCATATTTGAATTGATGAACGTAGTTACCATCCTTAGTTTGTTTGATTTTTAAGCCTAGGAAGAAGGTAAGCTCACCAACTAAGCTCATTTCAAATTCATCTTCCATTATCTTGACAAATTCTTTTAGGAAGTTGGTGTTGGTGGATCCAAAGATTATGTCATCTACGTAAATTTAGGCAATAAATATATCTTTTCCTAGGGTTTTAATAAATAAAGTTGAGTCAATTTGGCCTTGTTTAAATTGTTTAGAAGTTAAATAGGTTGATAACCGTTCATACCAGGCCCTAGGTGCTTGTTTTAGCCCATATAGTGCTTTGGTTAGTTTGTAAACGTGGTTAGGTTTGTCTAAGTCCTCAAACCCTGGGGGTTGTCCTACATAAACTTCTTCTTTAATGAATCCATTTAAAAAGGCTGACTTTACATCCATTTGATATAATTTAAATCCTTTGTGGGATGCAAAGGCTAACAACATTCTAATGGACTCAAGTCTAGCTACTGGGGCATATGTTTCATCGTAGTCTAATCCCTCTACTTGGCTGAAACCCTTTGCTACTAAGCGGGCTTTATTTCTGACTATTTCTCCTTGATCATTCAACTTATTCCTAAAGACCCACTTAGTGTCAATGACGGATTTGCTTTCAGGTTTAGGCACTAGTTCCCAGACTTGGTTCCTCTCAAATTGGGCTAACTCTTCTTGCATAGCTATGATCCAATCCGGATCAGGTAGAGCTTCATCTATAGTTTTAGGTTCTATTTTCGATATCATAGCTATTTGACTAAGGTTTCTATAGGAAGATGATACCATCACCCACAATTTGATCGGTTGGGTGAGTGAGTCTGGGTTTCTTGGTTCTTCTAGAGCTTGGTTCAGCCTCAGGTCCGGCTGGTCGGTTTGGTTCACTATTTGATTCGACTCTTTGGGCTGGTTCATTTGTTGGTTCAATACTTAGTTCAGTTGACTCATTTATTGGTTCAATGGTTAGTTCGTTTAAGGGTTCAATTAAGGGTTCAATAGTTTGTTCATTATTTTCTTGGTCAGAGTTTGATGAAGTTAAATTGGGAGTATTAGATGTTGAATTGATTTCTTCATCAAAAATTAAGTTTGTTGTTTCTTCAATTTTCTTGGTTTGTTTGTTGTAAACTCTATAGGCTCTACTTGTGGTTGAGTATCCTAGGAAGATACCTGGGTTTGACTTAGACTGAAATTTTCCTAAATAGTCTTTGGTGTTTAGGATATGTACTTTGCATCCAAAGACCCTTAGGTAGTGTAGGTTTGGGAGTCTATGGTAGTACAGTTCATAGGGGGTTTTGTTGTGTCGCTTGTTAATCAAAACCCTATTTTGGATATAACAAGCCGTACTAATCGCTTCTGCCCAAAATTGGTTTGCTAGATTAAATTCATTGAGCATGGCCCTAGCGGCTTCTTGTAATGTTCTATTCCTTCGCTCGACTATCCCATTTTGTTGGGGGGTTCTAGGACATGAAAAATTCATGTAAGTATCCATTTACCTTACAGAATTCCTCGAATCGTTGATTTTCAAACTCTCCCCCGTGATCACTCCTAAGTCTTTTAATTTTAGTGTCATTTTGATTTTCAATTAGTTTATAGAATTCATTAAATAGGTTTAGGATTTCATCTTTGGTTTTTAGAAACTTAACCCAAGTAAACCTAGAGTAATCATCAACTATTACTAAGCAGTATCAGTTCCCGCTTAGTGACTTGGCTCCATGTGAATCAAACAGGTCAAGGTGTAGGAGCTCAAGTGTAGTTTGAGTTAAATCAGATTGGGTTAGTTTGTGATTGGATTTAGTTTGTTTACCTTGATTACAAGATTCACATACTAGGTTTTCATTATTTTTAATTTTGGGAATACCTTTGATTAAGCTAAGTTGGGTAATTTTTGAGATAGTTCTCAGATTGGTATGACCTAATCTCCTATGCCAGAGGTTTGATTATTCTAATTGTGTTAACATACATTTGGGTACAAGGGGAAGGTTTATAGTGTATACATTATTTTTCCTAGTGCCCTTAAGCATGATTTCTGAGTTTTGTGCATTTCTAATTAGGCAGTTAGAATTGTTAAAAGTAACTATATAACCAGAATCACATAACTGACTTATGCTAAGCAGGTTAAAATTAAAATTTTCAACCAATAGGACTTTATTAATAATGAAATCGGATTTAAGTTCAATATTACCTGACCCAATTACCTTGAGTGTAGCATTATTGCCAAATGCCACTGAGCCTAGGTTTTTGAACTTGAGCTTGGTGAACTTCAATTTATCTCCAGTCATGTGTCTGGAGCAACCGCTATCCAACATCCATTGGTCCAAATCTTTATGTTCCTTAATTTCACCGTCTTCTGTAAAGGTCAGCTCGCCGTCGTCCTGTTCTGATTCTGACTCGGTTCCGACTTCTTCTGAGGCGGTCAGAGCTACGAGGTTGGACTGGGGTGCCTCTTCTTCTTCTTCTGAGGAAGATTCATCCCAGGTTGCTTGCAGTGCTTTCTTTCTTCTCGTCTTTTTAGTCTCCTTTAGGTTAGGACACTCTGACTTGTAGTGGCCCTTTTTCTTGCACTCGTAGCAGGTCACATTGGGCTTGTTTGCGAGTTCAGCTGGTTCGTCCTTTCTTCGGCCGGTTTTCCGTTTGTTGGTTCGGTTCTTCAGCTCCTTGTAGTAACTTCGGGCTAGTCGGACCAGCTTAGTTTGATCTCCTTCTTCGTCTTCTGAGTCTGAGTCTGAGTTGGACTCGGGTTCAGGTTCAGGCTTCTTCTTTGTTGTTTTTCCAGTTTTACCTGCAACGAAAGCAATACCTTTCTCGACCATATTGGTGTTAGTTTGTTCGTGCAGTTCAAGTTCGGAAAACAATTCGTCTAATTTTATTTTTGAAAGATCCCTTGCGTCCTTGTATGCATCTACCATAGATGCCCACAAGGTGTTTCTAGGGAAGGCGTTTAAGGCATACCTTATTAAGTCACGGTTTTCAACCTTGTGACCTATAGTGTGAAGTCCGTTCATCAGCTCTTGGATTCGTGAGTGGAGCTGGGCTGCTGTTTCGTTGTCGGCCATCTTGATGGTGTAGTGTTTGTTCAGGAGTATGTCCCTCTTGCTGATCCGAGTATCTGATGTCCCTTCGTGCAGCTCGATCAATTTGGCTCAAAGCTCCTTCTCACTGTTGAAGGGGCCCACGTGGTTCAGCTCCTCTTTTGTCAATCCGCATTGAAGAGTCTGAGACGCTTTAGCGTCGGCTTCGATTTTTCATTTCAGAGCGGTGTCCCACTCTGTGTAGCTTTGAGGAAGTCCTTCGGCGTTCTTGGGGATCTCTAGACCGGACTGGATGATGATCCACATGTCCACCTGAGTTTTCAGGTGGACCTCCATACGGCTTTTCCAGTAGGAAAAGTCTTCTCCACTGAAGAGTAGAGGTCTGGCGGTGCTAAATCCCTCTTGCATGGCCATTTAATCTGAAATAGAAAACAAAAACAAAAAAAAAACAAATTTTCCAAGACTAGGTCTTGGATTAGTAGTGCTGGATGAATAAAATAACGAGGGGTGTTGCACCAACCTCGCAAAAAAAA
>JAGFNQ010007410.1:257552-283805 GCA_024364735.1 Boesenbergia rotunda | reverse complement strand
TTCATTGACATATCTATATAGATTACCATATGAAGTTTTACAGCTAGTCACTCCAATGAACTAGTTTCCTTAACTAGCATCCATGTTTATCTCCGGACATCCCAATGTCACCAGCCAGTGAGAATCTGCTGATTAGAGAATAACCCATGCTAGTCTCAACAGAATTGATAGTGTCCATTTTTATCAATTCATCGACTAGGGATATTTTCAATACTTCACAATTGCACATGTAGAGATAATCACTAGTTGTGATCCCATCACAAATTCTCTTATGCTGTGAATTGTATTGCGGACATTCAGTAGATGAGTTTAAGATCCCAATCAAATACACTAACATGTAAACTCAAATAGTGAATTATCATTTATTAAAATAAATGTTTACAATCATAAGGCGATTGCTTTAGGACACTTCTCTCATATCACTAACACTAAGTCTAAGCATGACAAATTGTAGAAAATAAGTAAACAAGCAATCATGCAATTTTACAATAAGAAATTTTTTTTATTTAATTATAAAAATTGTTTTTAAATTGGCTCCCCCTGGACTAAAGCCACGATAATGATTCGGCAAGATGTGAATCTTATCCTTGGGGATCCAATATTGATTTAACCTAGTTTGGTTGTTCAGGCATAGTTTGGGTACCCATGCCTGAACTTTAGGTCTAGACTGATTCAGTATAGCATAGTATGATCTTTGTCTAGACTTGGTTCGATAGCCTAACCCGGATCGATTTAGAACCGACTTCTATTTTCCAAGGATCATGTCAAGACCCTTGAAACCAGAAGTAAATCGTTCTAAGGCTGCTCTAAGGTCCTTGACTTGAGTTTTTAAGGAGGAGTTCTCTTTCTCAAGTTTTTCAACTTGAGTAGAGGTTCCTTCTTGAACCTTCTCAGTTAAGGATCTAGAGTCATCTCCCTCTTTCAGGAATTTTACTTCCTGTCGGAGAGATTCGACTCGGATTTTCGCTTTCGCCAAGTCTCGAGAAAGATAGGCAATTAATTCGGTTAATTGATTTCTAGAAAACCCACTTACAGTAATTTCGCCATCCTCTAAAAACGTGAGCTTTTCCTCTTCCGGCTCTGATTCTGATTCGGTTTCGATTTCTTCCGAGGCCGTCAGAGCGAGCAGGTTTGATTGTGGGGCCTCATCTTCTTCTTCGGACGAGGATTCGTCCCACGTTGCCTGAAGGGCCTTCTTCTTTCTTGTCTTCTTCGTTTCCTTCAGATTGGGGCATTCCGTCTTGTAGTGACCCTTTTTTTTGCATTCGTAACAGGTCATATTTGGTTTGGACTTTTCATTTGAAGGATTAACTGGTTCTTCCATTCTTTGGCTGGCTTTCCTTCTGTTGGTCTGGTTTTTTAGTTCTTTGTAGTAATCCCGGGCTAGCCGAACCAGCTTAGGTCGATTTCCTTCGCTGTCTTCTGAGTCTGAGTCTGAATCAGACTTGGGTGCAAGTTGAGACTTTTTCTTAGTCATTTTTCCAGTTTTACCTGCAACAAAAGCGATGCCTTTCTCGGCCAGGGTGCAGTTAGTCTGCTCATGCAATTCTAGTTCAGAAAACAACTCATCTAATTTAATTTTAGATAAATCCCTTGAAACTTTGTAGGCATCTACCATAGATGCCCACAAAGTGTTTCTCGGGAAAGCGTTAAGAGCATACCTGATCAGGTCACGATTTTCTACCTTATGACCGATTGTGTGTAGACCGTTCATTAGCTCCTGAATTCTGGCATGGAGCTGAGCTGCAGATTCGCTGTCGTTCATCTTGATTGTATACAGCTTGTTCAGTAGTAGGTCCCTCTTCCTGATTCGGGTGTCGGAGGTTCCTTCGTGCAACTCAATTAGCTTACCCCAGAGTTCCTTTGCACTATTGAATGGACCAACCCGGTTCAGTTCTTCTTTGGTTAAGCCGCATTGGAGTGTCTGTGTTGCTTTGACATCGGCCTCAATTTTTCTTTTGAGTGAGGCGTCTTGTGGCACTCCTTCAGAATTTCTTGGGATTTCCAGACCGGATTGGATAATTATCCACATGTCCACCTGAGTTTTCAGGTGGACTTCCATCCGACTTTTCCAGTAGGAGAAATCCTCCCCACTGAAAAGTGGTGGTCTGGCAGTACTGAAGCCTTCTTGTATGGCCGTCTAGGAATTATTTCTAAAAAAAATAACGAAAAAGAATGTCCCAAGACTTGGTCTTGAATTAGTAGTGCGGGAGAAAAAAAATTTATCGAGTGGTGTTGCACCAACCTCGATTAACGATAAAAAAAATTCGTTCGGAAAAAAAATTATTTCGTAAAAATCCAAAAAACTCTCAAATTGGTGGTTGCACCAAATTTGAGCTTCCCCACTCTGAAACCACTTGTTGGATCAAGAGAATACGATAGAGGGAGGGGGTGAATATCGTAAAATGGCTTCGGATTAGAGAGAGAATGCGCAGCGGAAAATTAACACAAAAACACACATGAATACAAGGATTTACTTGGTTCGGAGTCGCTATCGGCTCTTACTCCAAGGCCCACGGTCCTTGACCGTTTACTGCGGGCAATTCTATAATGCACAAGGGTTTACAGAGAATTGTACAGTAGTATTGCAGTAAAAGGAATAATTGAACTCATCGTTACCGACACCCGGTGTGGATCGTACTTCGGTGCGTAGGGTCATCGTCGGCGCTAG
Organism: Boesenbergia rotunda; assembly: GCA_024364735.1. Lineage (NCBI taxonomy): Eukaryota > Viridiplantae > Streptophyta > Magnoliopsida > Zingiberales > Zingiberaceae > Boesenbergia > Boesenbergia rotunda. The sequence goes on along the minus strand of JAGFNQ010007410.1, from coordinate 281,134 downwards.
AACCTTGAGATCAGAAGTTTCCGGAGCAGAGTGCTTGAGCTAAGAGCATTGTAGCGTTGGAAAAGTGTGTTCTGAAGCCTTGGGGGTCGAACCCCTTTTATAGTGCACTTGGGGGCGCCGTGGACGTTGGGGGAGCCCTCCACATGCCTCTTGATCCGCAAACCCCTATCCGGAACTCGGTCAGCCCTTATCCCTCCAGGATCGGGCTCGGAGTTTCACGGGGGCGCCCGGGACACAAGGGGCGCCCTGCTTGATTTGTTCAATAGGCTTCTCGGCTGACTTGAATTCGATCGCTTCGTTGGCTTGCACCCAAGGCGCTCGGGACACTAGGGGCGCCTGGGACTATCAGGGCGCCCAGGACCATAAGGGCGCCTAGCCCAGTAAGCTTTTGAAGCGAATCTTGCTTAACTTGTTTTGCCTTGACCTTGGGGGCGCCCGGGACACTGGGGGCGCCCTGCCCAGCTGCCTGCCCCTCTCCATTGAGGCATTCTGTGCTGCTGAAACACATTCCTTCGGTCCTGCATCCAAGGTTAGTCCAAAACAACACAATAGCAAGAGTATTAGATAATTCTTACAGTCGTAGCTGTCTTGGTTCTGACTTTGGGTCTCCCAAATGGAACCCTAGGTCGAACCGACGCCTACTGTTCCCTCTACGGGGAATGCGTCCTCACCTACTCCTCTCAGGAGAGTTTACCTTTTGCCAACCGGCTCCACCAGTTGGACTTTTGCCCAACAGTCCTTCGCTAGGTGCCTGGCAGCCCTTCGCCAGTTCTTGGGTACCAAGCAGTCCTTCGCCCGGTGCCTAGCAAACCTTCGCTAGGGCTTCTGTACCAAGCAGTCCTTCGCCTGGTGCCTAGCAGTCCTTCACCAGGTCTTCGACTCCTAGTAGCTCATCGCTAGGTGCCTAGCAGTCCTTCGCCTGGTCTTAGGTTTTTGCTGCCTAGCAGTCCTTCGCTAGGACTTCATTCTGCACACTTATTGAACACACTAGAACACAGATAATACTTAACTTTTGAACCCTTTTGGTAATATCAAAACCCAGGTTCGACATAGGTGTTGCCTGCACCAACACTTCGAACGGCTCTTCTATGGCTATCCTACATGCCCAATCCATGCTAAGCCAAGTCTCCATCCTTGCTTTCCAATAGCCGAAGTCCTCATGGTCGTAGGGCGGTGGAATGTAGATATCTTTACCAAATTTGTCTTCCATCATTTCTTCTTCCTCTAGCGTGTGCTCCCTCGGCGGTTAGTCCAATCAAGAGTGGTCCTTGCTCTGATACCAACTGATGGATTGTTTTCGGTGTGCTAGAGGGGGGGTGAATAGCACTTTGTCGTTCGTTTCTCTACAAAGTCGTTAGCGCAGCGGAAACAATAATATGCAAAGTAAATTAAACAATGCTAACAACCTGATTTACTTGGTATCCACCCCGGATGGGTGACTAATCTAAGAATCCGTCGGTGGATCAACCCCCGGATAACCTCCGGCTAGATCTGTCGCTCCTTGTGGGTGGAGAAACCTCGCCACAACACTTCGGACGCTCTCTGATCACAATAGACTATTAACTCACTTTACCCAAGCGAGTTTCATCAAGAATCTCAGCCACCACGAAGTCCTCTTTAAATAGGACTCGGGCTAAAACCCTCGCTACCAGTCGACTGCCCCCAGGGTAGTCGACTGGTGCCACTGAAATTCGACCGTTGCACCCCAACGTTCGAATTCTCAACCAACTCACCAGCCACCTACCAGTCGACTGCCCCCAAGGCAGTCGACTAGTACCAGGGCTGAGACCTTTCTGTGAGTTCCATCAGTCGACTGCCCCCAAGCCAGTCGACTGGTCTACTCACCCACCTAAGGTTACCCTTCCTGAGTACATTCCACCCCGCACTCAAACCCTAGGATTTTCTGAGTACAATCACACTGCACTCGTACCTTCACGACTGGATTGACTCCTCCTCTGCAGCCTCGACTGTTGCCTTCGCGCCCTCTTCATCTTCGGCTCCCGTCCCTCGGATGCACGCAAGCCTCCAGCTTGCCTCCATGCCATCCTTCACGCATGCCTCGAAGTCCGCGCTCATCAGCTCATCGTCCCTGCTCTCCAAGGTCCCTCAGGTGCACACAAGCCTCTAGCTTGTCTCCATGCCACCCTTCACCGTATCGAGGCCTTCCAGTCAAGTCCATATGTGTACCTGTACACCCTGCACACTCAACATACACATATAAGAACACAAGGGTAAACCTAACTTAAACCCTTTGCCCAACCATCAAAACACTTGGTCACTCCGGACCACAGTTTGCCTCAACAATTTCTGTTGTTCTATTTTTTTTTCTGCAGCAATGTTTTTTTTCAATCATTCTGCAACTCCTTTGCCAATTCTCTATATCAACTTAAAAAGTTGGTTGAAGGAGCAAACCTTTAGCTGCAACCATTCACTTAGCCCACTTGGATTTAACTAGCGAGGTTGACCTTGAATTTGAGATTGCTGAAATTGGTAAACTTTGCTCAATTCTACAACCTTTGCTCAATTCTAAACTCATACTGAAATATTTCTGAATATACTTAGTAGTGTATCAGTTTCCTCTCGAATCCAGTTCAATGCTATCAATTTTAACTATTCCACTTCCAATTAACTCTTGCAACCCAAACTTGGCACACAACTTGATTGTAGATACATCAATTGCAACCTCTCTTGTGAAGTCTTTCATTTCCCTTTGGAATCTTCCTCATAAAACTTGAAACATCAAATAATACTTAAGAATTTAGATGCTCCAAATGCTACCTTCACTAACCAACTCTTACATCTCACTTTTGATACACAACTCCTTCAAGTTGGCACACTCTTGCTTGTAAGTTGCCAATGCTTGATCCTCAAAATTTGATAGAATGCTTGCATCCTCCCCCACACTTAAACTTTTGTCCGTCTCGGGCAAAGTAACATCAAGAAACACTCCCAAGCAACCAAGTCCATGGAGAATATGGGTATAAACAGAAATATAGGGAAAAGAAAATAGAATATAGAGAAGATCAACAAGCAATATTGCAAAAAATGATATGAGAAAGAAAACAAAGTGAATCACCTCTATAAATGTGATCCAATCATAGAAATATAGTTTTGAAAGAACCTAAGTAAATTTTAGAGTATAATCACATGTGTGTATCTCAAAAATTAGGTCAATCCTCACTAGGTAAAAAGAATTCATCTCAAGTCATCAATCTAGAGTCCATAACTAAGTAGTACTCAAGCATCCAAAAATTTTCATCCATTGGCTCAAATCCTAAGTTTAACAAGCAAATTTAATTTTCTTTCAAACGACTCTAAAATGATATAGAGAAAATCTAGATGAATACATTTATTCCAAATCATGCAAGAACAAAGTGCCAAAAAGGATAAAATGGTATCTACAATGACTCTTATTCAATTTACACTACCCAAGCATTTATTAACAAGAACTCATTTAAAAAAAATTACTTCTAGAAAACATAAAAATGATGCATGCAATGAAATAAAATGCAAGAAAGAACAAACTCCCCTTTATTCCTGGCAGTTGGAGTCGATTAAGGAGTAGCCTCCATCCTGATAGTGGTAGGGTTTTGGTAGTCGAGAGAGCATTCCTCACGTGATCAATGTCATAGTACACTGCTCCCCCACACTTCAACTTCACATAAATATGTTCCGGTGGACGGAGACAATTAAGGTATAAAATCCACTTAAGAGGTGACGTGCTACGAGTTAAAGTAAGATCAACTCCTCCCTCTTGATGCTTTTTGGAAGTCCTTCTAGGAGGTTGGAGTCTATTTAGTTGGAGCACCCACTCCAGAAGTCTACAACGCCCTGCAAAACCATGAAATACCTCCCTCACATGTGCAGGGTAAGAAAGAAATGAAATACAATTAGTCTCTATATAAAATGTATCCAGAAATGCATCACATCCAATAAAATCAATCTCAGGTACCTCTATAAATTTTTCACAATCAGTGTCTACATAGGATATATCAAGAAATGCATCACAACCAATAAAATCAATCTTAGGTACCTCTATGAGTTTTTCTGAAAAATTATCCTCTACAAAGAATGTATCAAGTGATTCATCACAACCAATAAAATCGACAGTGTCACAGCCAACAAAATCAACCTTAGGTACCTCTATGAGTTTTTCTGAAAAATTATCCTCTGCAAAGAATGTATCAAGAGATTCATCACAACCAATAAAATCGACAGTGTCACAGCCAACAAAATCAACCTTAGGTACCTCTATGAGTTTTTCTGAAAAATTATCCTCTACAAAGAATGTATCAAGAAATACATCACTTCTAACAAAATCAATCTTAGGTACCTCCATGAATTTTTCTAAACAATTAGGAGAAATACTTAGCTTGTCATGCTGAAAAATACCTGGAGGTTCTACAAGAGTAGATGTAACTATGGCCTCCTCCTGGTCATGTAAAGGCTCCACTTCAATCTCAGGTTCTGATGGACATTCAGCTAAGATAGGTGATTCTTGGGTTCTTGCTTCCACGATGCAAGTCCCTACACTTTCATACTTATCCTCTGAATCTTCTGACATATCAATCAAAATTGGTGATCCCTGGGGCTCAGTCCAATCCCCTACACCTATAGAATTATCTCCAGCGTATGCTTCATCAACAATATCTGCAACAACCATATTAGAAAAGTTAGGACCAACAACAACTATATCATCACAAAATAAAAATCTAGAAGGGTCCTATAGAGCTTCAGAATCGAATTCAAGACTGTCACAAGCTCTACTATCAGTCTCCTCTAATGCCTCTATAATTAATGCATCTTCAGCCTCATCTGAGCTAAAACATCCTCTCTGAATATCAAGTGAAACTCTATCAGCAATTAAATCTGCCTCAAAAACCTCATCTATAATATCCACGCTCAAGGTAGATTGATCCTCTCTGGGGTTCTGTGGGAAGGGTAAAGGGACTTTTGGCTCCTCCACTTGAGCTGAAAATTTTGGAAATGAGTTTTGAGCAGGGATTCCGGGAAGTATAGGGGTTGTAGGTACCCTAATTTTACTGATTTCTTCTTCTTCTTCTATTAAAATTGCAAGATCAATAGAAGAAGGACTTAGGCTTGAACTAGGGTCACTTCCAACTGATTTAGAAACCATTTTGGGGTTGTTCTGAGATGGAAAATAAGTTGCTGGAATTTCTTCAGAAAAGTCATCACTTTGAACATTTAGAGTTGAAACAATTTCCCCACTCCTCAAAGTTATCGCACAATCATTCCCCTTAGGATTAAGAGTAGCTTGAGAAGGTAATTGGCTTGATCCTTGGGTTTGCATTTGATTCATTCCACTAACTAGTTGTTCAATGCGTCTTTCAATGTCTTGAAGAGTGGATTCATCCTTTTGTTGCCCTTGTTGTAGAAGAATTTACTGTTGTTGTATGATTTGTTGCGTAATCTCCTCAAGCATTTGTTGTTGTTGATTAAACTCACTAGAATCTCCACAGCCATCTTGATTTGTATAGGACCTTTGTTGGTCTTGAAATGTAGCATAAGATTGCTGAAATTTATAAGTAAGCTGTGAACTCTGAAAATGAAGTTGTTGGGGCTGATCAAATGAGCAACTGGATTGTTGAAATTGCTGAAAACTAGTTTGATAACAAGGTGGATGATGCTGAAAATTATGGTTCTGAAACTGCTGATCTGCTTGCTGAAAATGTTAGTTGAAAGACTGAAAATTTTGAAACTGAGAATTCTGCTGGAATGGTTGAAAATGAAAATTCTGATTGTATGGTTGGAATTCTTGCTGTGAAGGTTGAAAGCCTTGCTCATAATGAAATTGTTGTTGAAAATAATGGAAATTCTGCTGCAACTGTTGTTGTGGCTGATTTAGAGGTTGGTTTTGCTGAAATTGTTGATAAGGCTGGAAAGGTTGAAAATTTTGATTATCTTGCTGAAAATTCTGGAATTAAAAATAGGGTTGCTGAAAATTCTGAAAAGGTTGTTGACAATTCTGAAAATACTGATATTGTGCCATGGACTGCTTGAATGAGTAGAAAAATTTTCAATAACTTCTAAACTCTTCCTTGATTTTCTTCTTTCTAGCTCTCAAACTCTCCAACTGCAGTCCTGATCATAAAACAAACAAAAATGGCAGCAAATGTATATAGAAAGATAAAGCAAATAAAAATGAAATCAAAGAATATAAAAATAAACACAAGCTCAAATTAAACAAACTCAACTAGTGTTTCCCCGGCAACGACGCCAAAAATTTGATGGTGGCCCAATACCTAGTGTCACGAATGAGCCTCAAATTTAGATATTTATAAGTTGAAAACCCTTAGCTCACAAAATTAAAATGAGTAGTATAGGGGCCTCAAGTCGTATTTTTCCAAGGACTAGTTGTGAATGATTAATCCAAGCTTAAAATTTTTTTGTCATTTGATGATTTGGGTTTTCAAATAAGATTGGGGTTTTGCGATAAGGAATGAAACAATAATTCGGAATGAAATAGACTTAACTAAGCAGAAATGACTTATGAAGTTGCAGAAACTAAACTTAACCTAGTTAACAACTAAGCAATTAAAACCAAACAATGGAATTGAAATTCAAGAACTAATTGCAGAGAATTAATTGCAGTAAACTAATTGCAGGGTAATGAAAACTAGAGCTAAACAATGCTTAGGAACTTCACTTGGGTGTAGTTGGAGACAAGCTAAGCCACTTAAAGAGATAAATGCTTGGAACCAAAATTATCCTAATTTAAACATCAAATGAGTTCATGTTCAAGACTTCCCTTTGTCGTCACACAAAAGATGAGCTATGAACCCCCTAGCTCAAAAACCAATGAAGGATCTACCTCCTGGATCAAGTTGCAATGGATTGGTACGTTTGGATCTTCCTGATCGGTCACTGGACCGATCAGATCTTCTTCTGATCGGACTGGGGACCGATCAGAGGCGTATCTGTGCAATCACAATGAACGATCAGAGACTGAAATCACTCCGCGATCTCCTTCATCTCGATTGACTAGATAGCTATCGAACTCAGAAACTCTCAAACGTCTTCAGAGAACACCTCTAAACACTTCGACAGCTCCAGACAAAGAAATCCAGTGATCGGCGATGGATCGATCAATGATAACAGAGCTCCGGCGAAACCCTCTCCTGAGCTTCCTAGAACACAATCGATTAGCAAACATAACAAGGAAATTACCTCTATGATATGAAATCTTGACAAAAACTGGATCTAATGTTGGTCACACGATCTCAAAAGAAAACTAGGAATAAATCGATGAAGAAACGATGAATAGAAGAAAACTGGCTACTCTGCGATCTGGCGACGACGAAGAACTGGTGAAGAACTGGGAAGAAAACTACGATCCGGCGAACTTTGCTACTACGCGACCACGAAGAACTGGCAGAGGGAATTCCCAATTAAACTTATCCCATTTAAATTTGAACGGTTGTGATTATTCCGGCCTCATCCAACGGTCAGATCTACTCAGATCTGAACTAAACCTTCTGTTGGGACCGGGTGTATGTTGACAAGGATACGGGTTCGTAAATTTTAAAATATTTACGTGCAGCGGAAGAATTAGCATAAATAATTTCTCAAATTATTTTTACCACGTATCTAGCATGCAATCTTATGATGTGTGGACATGATCATAAATTAAAATTTTATGAAAAAGTAAACTAATTTACTTTGTACCTCTCGTAACTCGAAGTAAGGGACGAGATCCAACCGTAGCGTCCCTTGGAAGCTCCGCCTCTATTCGCGTCCACGCCGAGTTCTCTTCGGGATGACTTCGCAAAGCCACGAGTTTTGTGCCGACGAGAACTACTAGATTCTCCAAAGGCACAACTAAAATAACAAGAGAAAAAGATGGAAACTAACCACCATGAAACGGAATCTAATTCCGGGAAAGAAGGAGTTGCGTCCCGCTTCTTCTTCTTCTTGTTTGGCTCCTTCATGGTGATGACAACTCACGGCAACCCTTGGAAGAGTGAGGGTGTGCTGGCCCTAGGATGGAGTGCGCCGGCCCTAGGGTGAGCAAAGGGGGCGCCGGCCCTAGGAGGGAAGGAGAAGGAGAGGAAGAGAATAAGAGAGAGAGAGGGAGAGAATTAACCTCTTGATTAATCTATTGATTGAGGAACTTAAGCCTAGCCTTGGTTCCTTTATATAGTAATCTCTCCCTTGCCAAGTCTCCCCTTTAACGGAATTTTTATAAGAAATTTATCCTATAAATTCTCTTATTAATTATTCCATTTAAGCCAAGTTTTATTATAACTAACTTTATAATAAAACAAATACCTTCTCTCCTTTTATTATGTAATAAATTTTATAAGAAATTTATAAATTTTCTTATTATGGAAAAATCAATTCATAATTGATTTTATAAAATTAAAATAAACCATTCCATGGATCATTTTAATTTTCATAAAAAGAATAAATTTCTATAAATTTATTTATATAAATTTCTTTATACAAATTTATTTATCCATAATTTATAAAACAAATCGCGCTAGATTTATTTTATTAATTAAACCAACTAAATTGGTTTATCCTCCTTGTAATGACCGGCCAAACCAAAGGGGTTTGGCACCCTCTTTGGCCGGCCAAACCGAGCCGAACCGATCGCGAATTAAACTCATTTAATTCACCCAATAAGCCTTCAAAAGACTTAGCCATTTTATGTTTCCGTTGCGCCTCTGATTAACTCAGATTCGACTTATTTCTCTTGATTGAAAAATCTAATTTTCAACTCATTTTAAATCCCTCGGATTACTCGTAGTGCGTGTGACTAATTAGGCTTTCGATTTATGTTGGCCGTCTATAATTAACCAATTATAGAACGATCATGAGTGGCACCTAGTAGTACATCATGACCCCCAATTAATCGAAAGATCAACGGTTGACCTTGTAGGACCGGTGCCGTCGATAGAGGGGGGGTGAATATCGACCGTTCGAAATCTTTCGGAAATCTTCATTCGTAAAACTATTCAGATCGTTAGTGCAGCGGAAAATAAAAACAAAACGAACATAGGTACACAGCGGATTTTACTTGGTTCCCGACCCCCCAGGGTCAGTACATCCAAGGCCTATGCACTGGAACGCCCGTCCACTATTGGTCTCCTTCCCGGACTTTCCGGAGGTGGAGAAACCCGACTTACAGTGCAATATTACAAACAATAATATAGAAATTTAAGTACAGTAATTAAAAAGCAAACCAACGAGACAAAGTCAGAAGCTCGGCCGATCTGGACCTCCGAAGTGCCGCACACCTCCTCCTGGAGCCTCCCAGTCGTAGAGCCTCGTTTCTAGCACATTGCAGTTGGTCAGAAAGCTTAGAGTGGTTCTTGGAATTCGTGTGGGAAGCAGAGGGGTCGAGGCCCCTTATAAAGGCCTCCTGGGGGCGCCCCGGACGCTGGGGGCGCCCCGGATGACTTGGTCAAACTTTATCCCTGCGTCTACCTCGCCGCAGCTGATAACAGCTTTGACCAGGGCGCCCCGGATCTTCCGGGCGCCCATCTTGAACCCAGTCAGCGCTTATCCACTGCTTCGTACTCGCAGCAACGAACCAATGTTGACCAGGGCGCCCTGGTGCATGAGGGCGCCCTGGTGCATGAGGGCGCCCTGGTTAGGGCCTTCATCAAGCTTGCTTTGTCTTCGGTTCTTAGCACCTGCAATATCCACGAACACAAAGCATAGATACATATAATATTGGACTTAAGGATTTGGTTCTGACTTCGGATCTCCATGAAACCCTAGGTCGAACCGGCACGAGTTCTTATCCCCGAGAACTCGCCCTTCACCTACTCCTTTCAGGAGACGGTTGCCACCCAGTCCTTCGGGTGGACTTTTGCTTAGCTTCCGATACCTCCGGACCTCGAGACGCCCAAACCCTGACCCATCTCTACTCCTGTCCTTAGTCATCGCGTAGCTAAGTTGCTTAGTCCCTCGGACCAAGTCTTCATTCCCTAGCAGTCCTTCGCCAGGTGCCTAGCATCCCTTTGCTAGGACTTTGTTACCAAGCGGTCCTTCGCCTGGTGCCTAGCAATCCTTCGCTAGGTCTTCTATGCCTAGCAGCCCTTTGCTAGGTGCCTAGCAGCCCTTCGGTAGGTCTTCTATGCCTAGTAGTCCTTCACTAGGTGCCTAGCAGCCCTTCGCTAGGTCTTAGGGTTACAATACCTAGCAGCCCTTCGCCAGGTGCCTAATAGCCCTTCGTTAGGTCTTAGAGTTTCAATACCTAGCAGCCCTTCGCTAGGTGCCTAGCAGCCCTTCGCTAGGTCTTAAGGTTTCGATGCCTAGATTAACTAGGACTTTTCTTCAGCTTTGGTAACTTCTCTCTTACTCCCCTTTGTCTGTTCAATGTATCACTGACTTAAGTGTATTGTCAAACATTAAAACACTTAAAGAGGAATATCATTGATGCAACTTGCACCAACAATCTCCCCCTTTTTGATGTTTGACAATAACTTAAGTTAGATTGGTTTAAGGGGCTAACTTACTATCCTTGGGGTAAAAATGATATAGGTTTTGAAACTACAATTTTGATCTTCGGGAAAATTTTTTTTCTAACTTAAGCACACATCTCTCCCCCTTTGTCATACATCAAAAATAAAATACTTGCACTAACATTAAAAACTTTTGGTTCTTTTTGAAAATACTTAGTGCAAAATTTTTGAAAGCATTGTATTTTGAATAATATATTGCAAAAATTATGTAATTTTTGAACAATATAAGTACCTTTGAAAATATATTGAGTTTTTGAATAATTAAGTACTTTTGGAAAATACATAATTTTTGAAAGAATGTTATTTTGGAAAATATAAATGTTATGCCTAATTTGCAAGTACTAACTATTTTTCGAAAATAAGTGTTTTATGAAACATAATATTTTTCAAGGTCAAGTAAATATTAGTAGAATTTTGAAAAAAAAAATGATAGTACTTTTGAAAGAATATTTGAAAGACATAAGTACTTTTGAAAACATAATATTTGACCTTATTTGGTTAATTTTCCAGTCTGATACTATCCTGGGAACCCTTGTTGACTACAAGGACATCTTCCTAAGTGTCCTGGAAGTTTTCCAACCCAAGTAAATATTATAAAAAATTTCCTAAGTCACAGAATAATAGGATGTAAGTTAATTTTGAAAAATGTAAAGATTCTAAAGTGATAATACTTGATTTGGTTTATCTTCCAGTCTGACACAATCATAGGAAACCTTGTTGACTACAAAGACATTTTCCTAAGTGTCCTGGAAGATTTTCAAAACTCAAGATATTTTTTCAAATAAAAAAAAACCAGATGAATTTTTGAAAATAATATTATTTTTTTTTGAAAATTGATACTATTTTGAAAGAATACTTATGTTTTCAACAGGATTTGAAAATACCGCGCATGAAAACATTTGATATATTCAATAATTCTTTTAATTTGATCTCCCCCTAAACTTGACCTAGTCCTGGGAAGCTTGTTGACCACAAGTACTCGTCCTCTAAGTCTTAAGGGTTGATTCAAATTAAGAAAATTATTTAATAATTTCAAAACAATTAATTAAACACAATTGTTTCAGAAGTTTGATTTACACTCCCCCTAAAGTTGACACATCCTAGGAGTCCTTGTAGATTATGAAGTGAACCTTCCTCTGTGTCTTTAGGGTTTATCAAAATCAAACAAGACAGATAAATTTTACAACATAAACCTTTTTCAAAAAAGCACAAGTGATAACGTTTTAAAGTTCAGTTTTCGAAAGGTATTTTCAAATAATAATAATTTTTACAGTGTAGTTTTCGAAAGCCAAAAAAAATCACTCCCCCTGTATCTGATCCCGTTTGACTCTATCTAAGTGCCTTAAGGAACTTTACTGTTGTCCTAAGAGGCTTGTGTCTAATTGCGTGAGTCAAACAAATTTTGAAAAAATATAATTTTTGAAAAACATATAATATATATATTCAATCAAACAAGCGTGAATTCCATAAAAACATTATTATGTTGAAGCACTATTCTGAAAATATATTTTTAGGAAAAATATTCTAACCATTTTGAAAAACAATTTTGAAAAATATTTTTCAATTCATTAGTCCTTAACATCTCACCCATTTTAGATGTATCAATACAACAAACATAGTTGCCTTATAGGTATATTGTGAGATGCTTAATTTATTTTTCTTAATTTATTAACTCTAAGAATTAATTGAAGCTTGTGTTAGATTTGAATTTGACAAGAATTAATTTGAATTTGAATTTCAAAAATTAGCTTCCAGGTCTTGGCAAGGCACTAGGTCTTCTTTGGCCGTAGCCTTATGGGATCATCCACCATTTCCTTGACAAAGTCTTTTAATGAAATTTCATTTTCAAAATTATTCTTTGAAAAATTTCTGGTCTAACTAGTTTAGGTCTTGGATCGGTAGCTTCGGCTAGTTCCGCCAAATTGGCTTCCTTAACGTACTATCATCTCACCTCCACCCAATACTATGTTGTCAAGTTTCAGTTATTCTTTTTCCTATAGCCGTTCTAATATATGCATAAAATTTAAATATGAATGACATGTCATATATTTTAAAAGAATAGCAAATGCATGTCATGGCAGTTATACATGAGTCAAACAAGTCAAATAATTTTATTTAAATTTCTAAAATGTATCAAATTCTCGATTTGATACATGTCGAGTGAACCCGCGAATATATCAACCCACTTTGATATATTTAATGTTATTAATTTTATTTGTTATAGTTTTGGGTAAAATTTTATTTTAGTTCAAGTTTAACTTGTTTAACGATTAGTTAGAGATTATATTGATTAAGGATTAATTAATTGAGAATTAATTGATGTTGAATTAATTGAATTTGAATTAATTAAGATTAAATTATCAATTTATTGAATTAATTTCAATTAGGTACGATTTAACTAATTAATATTTAATTTGAATTGAATTTTAATTTTAATTTAATTTGAATTTTATTTAATTTGAATTTTTTTTTGAATTTAATTTAATTTGAATTTTTTTTAATTTAATTTAATTATTCGAATTAATTCGAATTTAATTGAATTATTTAAGTTTTAATTATTTAATTTGAATTATTAAGAATTAATTAATTTGAATTTGAATTATTAAGAATTAATTAATTTGAATTTGAATTATTAAGAATTAATTAATTCGAATTTAATTAAGACTTAGTTTAAATTTAATTAGGATTTAATTAGGATTTAATTTAAATTTAATTTGAAATTAATTAAGATTTAATTAAGATTTAATTAAGATTTAATTTGAATTTAATTAAGATTTAATTAAGATTTAATTTGAATTTAATGAAGATTTAATTAAGATTTAATTTGAATTTAATTAAGATTTAATTAAGATTTAATTTGAATTTAATTAATATTTAATTTGAATTTAATGAAGATTTAATTTGAATTTAATTAAGATTTAATTAAGATTTAATTTGAATTTAATTAAGATTTAATTAAGATTTAATTTGAATTTAATTAAGATTTAATTAAGATTTAATTTGAATTTAATTAAGATTTAATTAAGATTTAATTTGAATTTAATTAAGATTTAATTATGATTTAATTTGAATTTAATGAAGATTTAATTTGAATTTATTCGAAATTAATATTTATGTTAATTTAATTAATGTTATAATGATAAATTAATAATTGTGGATTTAAATTCATCATTTTCATTATTTCAAAAATTTCTTCTTCATCTTTATCTTTTTTTTCAAGTTTTTCTAATAATTTTGATTTATTTGAATTTTTGTAATTTTTATTGATTATGGCCTTTATCTTAGAAAATTCTATCTCCTCCTCAAGATAAAATTTTTCAATATCCTCACAGTAGGTGGAGTAAATTGGGCCACTAGTTAAAGTTGTATAATAATATTCAATATTATCTATAATTAAGTTATCATTTAGAAGGATTTTATTTTTATTATCTTAAGAATATCTTCAACAAAATCTTCTTTATCCTCAAGATTTTCAATAATTTCAGGGTCATCTTTAGAATTATCTTTAAGGTTTTTAAATTTGAATTCGGAATTATCCTTAGGATTTTCAAATTTGAATTCTGAATTATCCTTAGAATTAATTTTGTCTGAATTAAAATTATCAGACTTAATATTATCAGTATTAATTTTATCAGGATAATTATCAGAATTAATTTCATCAGAATAATTGTCAGAATTAATTTCATCAGAATTAATTTTATCAGAATAATTATCAGAATTAATTTTGTTAATTTCTGAATTGATATTCTGAATTAAAAAATTAATTTCAGATATTTTAGTCATATCTGCATTTTCTAATTTGACATGCAAGATATTAATTCTGTTGTGCAGGTAATCTAATTTATCAGGTGCCTAGCATCCCTAGCAGTCCTTCGCCAGGTGCCTAGCATCCCTTCGCTAGGTCTTTGTTACCAAGCGGTCCTTCGCCTGGTGCCTAGCAATCCTTCGCTAGGTCTTCTATGCCTAGCAGCCCTTCGCTAGGTCTTCTATGCCTAGTAGTCCTTCACTAGGTGCCTAGCAGCCCTTCGCTAGGTCTTAGGGTTACAATACCTAGCAGCCCTTCGCCAGGTGCCTAACAGCCCTTCGTTAGGTCTTAGAGTTTCAATACCTAGCAGCCCTTCACTAGGTCTTAAGGTTTCGATGCCTAGATTAACTAGGACTTTTCTTCAGCTTTGGTAACTTCTCTCTTACTCCCCTTTGTCTATTCAATGTATCACTGACTTAAGTGTATTGTCAAACATTAAAACACTTAAAGAGGAATATCATGATGCAACTTGCACCAACAGACCTCAGAAGTAATTCTGAAACCCTTCAGCAGCTCTAATGAATCGTGCCCCATTCCCTTCACCATCTTATACCCACTTGGTTCAGGACATGGTCTGTTTGTGTCAGTCCCCACTAGACTGACTACGTCACACCTAGCCCAAGTAGTGTCTTTCTCGTACTTTGGATTTCTAATTACTCTCATGTATATTAGAGACTCGCACACTATACATGACATGCTCTGGCCAGAGGCTTTGAGTAACAATCCGACGATATGCCTGGGTATACTTCTCCTCGCAAGGAGTGGTGAATCGTTTGTAGGCTGTTCAAACATCTTTGGGCACTTCGGCTTATACCCAATCATCCTGGGTCCACACCTCCTTGGAGATGCTTGCTTAAGATGTTAAAGTATAAGTCTCCATGACCAAGATGACTTGAACACCGCAAGTTAAAGGAACATCGCACTTAAGCTGCAGTAAGAACTTCATTGATATATCTATATAGATTACCATATGAAGTTTTACAGCTAATCACTCCAATGAACTAGTTCCCTTAACTAGCATCCATGTTTATCTCCGGACATCTCAATGTCACCAGCCAGTGAGAATCAGCTGATTAGAGAATAACCCATGCTAGTCTCAACAGAATTGATAGTGTCCGTTTTTATCAATTCATCGACTAGGGATATTTTCAATACTTCACAATTGCACATGAAGAGATAATCACTAGTTGTGATCCCATCACAAATTCTCTTACGCTGTGAATTATATTGCGGACATTCAGTAGATGAGTTTAAGATCCCAATCAAATACACTAACATGTATACTCAAATAGTGAATTATCATTTATTAAAATAAATATTTACAATCATAAGGCGATTGCCTTAGGACACTTCTCTCATATCACTAACAAACTCCCACTTGGCCTAATGCCAATCGCTACGGTATCCAATACCACAGGCTCTAACATGACCCTCAAACTTGCTTTGAGGTAAGGCCTTAGTTAAAGGATCTGCTAAATTCCTTTCAGTGGGAATTTTCTCAATTTGTATATCATTCCTACATATAATCTCTCTGATCAGATGATAGCGGCGAAGCACGTGTTTGGATCGCTGATGAGACCTTGGTTCCTTTGCTTGTGCAAGAGCTCCATTGTTGTCGCAGTAAACCGGCACTGCTTCATCAATGGTTGCAACCACGCCAAGTTCGGAGACGAACTTCTTGATCCAGACTGCTTCCTTTGCTGCTTCCGAAGCTGCGATATATTCCGCTTCCGTGGTAGAATCTGCTACGGTGTCTTGTTTGGAACTCTTCCAACTTATTGCGCCTCCATTCAAAGTAAATACGTATCCAGACTGTGATTTGGAATCATCCTTATCCGTCTGGAAACTGGCATCTGTATACCCACGTATTACCATATCTCCTTCTCCATATATTAGGAACACATCCTTAGTTCTTCTTAAGTACTTAAGGATTGTCTTGACAGCCGCCCAATGATCCATTCCTGGATCCGACTGGTATCTGCTAGTGACGCTCAGGGCATACGATACATCGGGCCTAGTACACAACATAACATACATGATAGATCCTATTGCGGATGCATAAGGAATCTTATTCATGCAAATCCTCTCGTCTTCTGTGCGCGGACACATAGACTTTGAAAGGTTGATCCCATGCCTGATGGGAAGGTAACCTTTCTTGGATTCCGACATGATAAACCTTTTTAGCACTCGGTCTATATATGTAGACTGCGAAAGACCAAGCAACCGTTTTGATCTATCTCTATAGATTCTAATCCCAAGGATATAGGTTGCTTCTCCCAGGTCTTTCATGGAGAAAGTTTTGGACAACCAAATTTTAACTGTTTGTAAGACTGATATATCGTTTCCTATAAGTAAGATGTCATCGACATATAATACTAGGAATACGACTGCACTCCCACTAACCTTCTTGTACACACAAGGTTCGTCAGGATTTTGTGAGAAATCAAACTCTTTGATTGTCTCATCAAAACGGATGTTCCAGCTCCTTGATGCTTGCTTCAGTCCATATATGGATCGTCGAAGCTTGCATACTTTGGTTTTATCAACCGATGTGAAACCTTCAGGTTGTATCATGTATACATCCTCAAGCAGGTTTCCGTTAAGGAAAGTTGTTTTCACATCCATTTGTCATATCTCATAATCATAATGAGCTGCTATGGCTATGAGCATCCGAATGGATTTAAGCATAGCTACTAGCGAATAGGTTTCGTCATAATCAATTCCTTGTTTCTGACGATATCCTTTTTGCCACTAATCTAGCTTTAAAGGTAACAACATTACCTTCCATGTCGGTTTTCTTCTTGAAAACCCACTTGCACCCTATGGGCTTAATCCCTTCAGGTGAGTTAACCAAGTCCCATACTTGATTTTCGTACATGGAATCCATTTCTAACTTCATGGCCTCAAGCCATTTGTCCCTTTCTAAATTTTTCAGAACAACTTCATAACTGATAGGTTCGTCATCGCTTATGAGTAACACGTCGTTCGATTCACTTATGAGAAATCCGTATCTCTCTGGAATATTGCGTGTCCTATCAGACCTACGAAGAGGTGGTGTTGTTTTAGGTTCAACTGATAGCTCATCATTATGAGGTATTGGTTGTGGGTCTAGACTAGGTGTCTCTGTAATGTCTATTCGAGTTTCTTGAACTTCATCAAGTTCAATGCCACTCCCACTGTTTTCTTGTAAAAGAAATTCTCTTTCCAGAAATACAGCATGCCTTGAAACAAACACCTTTTGTTCCAAGGGATGATAGAATTGGTAACCCTTCATTTCCTTAGGGTATCCAATAAATAGACATTTATCAGACTTAGCATCCAATTTGTCTGATACAGTCCGCTTCACATAAGCAGGACAACCCCATATCTTAAGATGAGTTAAGTGGGGTTTCTTACTATTCCATATCTCATATGGAGTAGTAGAGACTACCTTGGTCGGGACTCTGCTTAGCAAGTAAACAGCTATCATTAGTGCATAGCCCCAAAAGGATTTTGGAAGACTTGCATGATTCATCATAGACCTAACCATGTCCATCAAGGTTCGGTTGCGCCTCTCAGATACACCATTATGCTGTGGTGTATATGGCGGAGTCCATTGGGGCAATATCCCATTGTCCCTTAGATAATCTTGAAACTCTTGACTTAAGTATTCACCACCCCGATCGGATCGAAGTATTTTAATACTTTTTCCAAGCTGTTTCTCTACTTCATTTCCGAACTCTTTGAATTTCTCAAAGGCTTCAGATTTGTGTTTCATCAAGAACACATACCCGAATCATGAGTGATCATCGATAAAGGTGATGAAGTAGCTATAGCCTCCTTGTGCAAGAGTTGACATTGGTCCACATACATCAGTATGTATTAGACCAAGCAATTCTCCCACTGGATTACCTTTTCCGGAAAAGGGTACTTTGGTCATCTTGCCTTTTAAGCATGATTCGCATGTATCAAATGAACCGGGTTCAAATGATTCCAAAATTCCACATCGGTGTAATTCGGTCATGCGTTTCTTACTTACATGGCCAAGACGGCAATGCCAAGTGTAGGAGTCTATTCGATTATCTATTCGAGCACGTTTGTTGCTAACTTCGATATTGAAAACATCACTGGATAAATCTAACGTGTAGATACCATTGCACAAAGTTCCATTCCCATAAAGAACGCCATTTAAAGTTATGTAACAACAATTGTTTTTAAAAGTTAGATGATAACCCTTTTCATTCAAACATGAAATAGATACAATATTCTTTATTAACGAAGGAACAAAATAACAATTATCCAATTCTAAGACATGTCCAGTGGGGAGTTTTAGCAAATATGTTCCGATGGCAACAACAGCAATCTTTGCTCTATTTCCAACTCGCAAATTCGCTTCTCCTTTGACGAGTCTTCTTCTATTCCTTAGCCCCTGTATGTCATTACATATATGTGAGCTACACCCAGTATCAAGTACCCAGGTATTAGAGGAAATAGAGTGGCATTCAATAACGAAGATACCTGAAGAGGATGGGGCATCGGATGCCTTATTCTTCAAGGACTCAAGATAAACCTTGCAGTTTCTTCGCTAGTGACCCTCCTTGCCATAATGATGGCAAGTTTCTTTTGGTTTCTTTTCAGTCTTTTTGGCCTTTTTCTTCTTTCCTTTATTCTGTTCTTTGGCCTTCCTCTTAGTACCTTTCTTCGAGGAACCAACTAACAGAACCGTCTTTTGATCCGACTTTACAGAAGGCTCTACAGTCTTCAGCAGGTTGAGCAACTCGGGAATGGTGGTCTCTAGTTTGTTCATCCGATAGTTCATCACAAATTGTGAATAACTTTTGGGCAAACAATTCAGAATTAAGTCAATACTTAGTTCATGATCCATTGCAAAACCGAGTGTGCTCAGTCGCTCAATGTACCCCAACATCTTTAACACAAACTGCGAGACAGAAGTGCCTTCCTGCATCTTAGAGGTGAAGAGGAGTCTGGAGACTTCGAACCTTTCGGATCTCGCCTGCTCTTCAAACAACTCATGAAGATGGAAGATGATGGTATAAGCATCCATATGCTCATGCTGCTTTTGCTGCTCAGGTATCATAGAGGCTAGCATGATGCAACTTGCAAGTTCAGAATCGGTCACATGTTTCTGATAGGCCACTAACTGGTCTGGAGTTGCATTTTCTGGAGGACGGCTAGGATGTTGATCTTCAAGGACATAAGCAATCTTCTCTGCCTTGAGGACTATCCTCAGGTTTCGAAGCCAGTCCATGAAGTTCGGCCCAGTCAGTTTATTGGTGTCCAAAATGGAACGCAAGTTTAGAGAAGACATGATCGAGTGATTAACCTAGAAATACAAATTGAGCTTATGTGAGAAGAATGATAAAGAATGTATCAATATACATTATTAAAATCCTATTTATTTTTCAAATTGAATAACCCTTTTTATCAATTCGGGAGATTGTAGGAACATCTCCAAATAGGTTGATATCCAACCATAGATAAGAACAACCATGGTTGTGGCCATCAAGTTATTCTTAGCTATGAAGGTAGGTAATTATACCGATTACACATCACATATATGTAACTATCACTTTATGCTATCAGCTAATTGAATGTTTGCATAAATCATTGAGTTGTTAACTCATTAACAACTATGCAACTTTATACATAGCACCCAACTGCACCTCTCTTTACATCGACCTTGGCTGTGGCACAACAAATCGATGCTCCAAGCTTAAGGCTGACCCATTAATCAAGAATTAGTTTTAATATGGTTGGAGCTCATTCAACTGCTTAGTCAGGCTTGGATGTGTCCAACAACCAAAACTAAGGATTGACCTCTGACTCCTACTATATTATTCGTAAACTAATTCCATGGTTTGAACATGTTGAGGTTCAAGCCGGGCATGGATGTGTCCATCAACCCAAACGAGAAACAAAACTCCTGATTCTAACCATATTAATGGAAGGTGTTGGCCTTAATATTTTGTAAGGGGTTTTGGGTCTCATCTTTCTTTCTAAGCACATTCATGACATATAATTATGTCATGACTAACGATTTCCTTAATAAAGTATGTATGTGACTTAATTTATCAAGTCTCATGAATTGAATTAGGAACCGGATTTCCTAATTCTAATTTCATACTTTATTAAAGGAATTGTTTTGGGAAACAATTTCCTAAATTGTCATAATCAATTTCGGAAAAAATATGTTTAAGACTTTGATTTCTCTAAATCAAACCTTATTAAATTAAGAGACAATTCCCTTAATTCAACCACATATTATTTTCATGAAAATCTCATTTAAGAAAAACTCTATAGGAAATTATTTTCCTAATTAATTTTGGAGACAACAATATGTAAGAGCATCACCTCTTAAATCATATTTTATTTATGGATTTAATTAATTACAACAAATTGTTTTCTAAGGTGGCTCCCCGAGGCTCAGATACCCAAAGAAAAGTAATTTGTCGTAAATCCAATTTGGTCCGCTTCGGAAGCGTAACCAAATTAAACATGACAATTTCATTTAAATTGGGAAATTAAATTCAACAACTAACTTTAAATTGGACGGCTCCCCGAGGCTCAATCCAAAATAAAAATTTTGTTGACAATTTAAAAACCAATTCAAATTTAATTGTCAATTAATTATCCATAAATTTGTCTAGACTTTCTTGAAAGAAAGTGCCCAAAATTGCGAGATTTCATAATAGGTTTTCAGAATATTTGTAAGTTTCTGGTACAAAGAAAACTTACATATTTCCAAAATTGAAAATTTACTAAAATAGAAAATTTTCCAAAATTGGAAAGTTTCCAAAGATGGGAAGTTTTCACAATTATCATAAAATTTCAGAAACTAGGATATTTCAAACGTTTGCGAAATTTCATGAGGATTTCCAAACTTTAAAATTCCTAAATATAAAATTTATCATAATTGGAAAGTTTCCATAAATGAAAATTTTTCCAAAATTGAGATTATGACAAAGTTTTCTGCAAAACAATTATATGATTATGTCGAACACTAACTGGCTCTGATACCACTGTTGGGACCGGGTGCATGTTGACAAGGATACGGGTTCGTAAATTTTAAAATATTTACGTGCAGCGGAAGAATTAGCATAAATAATTTCTCAAATTATTTTTACCACGTATCTAGCATGCAACCTTATGATGTGTGGATATGATCATAAATTAAAATTTTGCGAAAAAGTAAACTAATTTACTTTGTACCTCTCGTAACTCGTAGTAAGGGACGAGATCCAACCGTAGCGTCCCTTGGAAGCTCCGCCTCTATTCGCGTCCACGCCGAGTTCTCTTCGGGATGACTTCGCAAAGCCACGAGTTTTGTGCCGACGAGAACTACTAGATTCTCCAAAGGCACAACTAAATAACAAGAGAAAAAGATGGAAACTAACCACCAAGAAACGAATCTAATTCCGGGAAGGAAGGAGTTGCGTCCGCTTCTTCTTCTTCTTGTTTGGCTCCTTCTTGGTGATGACAACTCACGGCAACCCTTGGAAGAGTGAGGGTGTGCTGGCCCTAGGATGGAGTGCGCCGGCCCTAGGGTGAGCAAAGGGGGCGCCGGCCCTAGGAGGGAAGGAGAAGGAGAGGAAGAGAATAAGAGAGAGAGAGGGAAGAATTAACTCTTGATTAATCTATTGATGGGAACTTCAAGCCTAGCCTTGGTTCCTTTATATAGTAATCTCTCCCTTGCCAAGTCTCCCTTTAACAGAATTTTCATAAGAAATTTATCCTATAAATTCTCTTATTAATTATTCCGTTTAAGCCAAGTTTTATTATAACTAACTTTATAATAAAACAAATACTTCTCTCCTTTTATTATGGAATAAATTTTATAAGAATTTATAAATTTTCTTATTATGGAAAAATCAATTCATAATTGATTTTATAAAATTAAAATAAACCATTCCATGGATCATTTTAATTTCCATAAAAAGAATAAATTTCTATAAATTTATTTATATAAATTTCTTTATACAAATTTATTTATCGATAATTTATAAAACAAATCGCGCTAGATTTATTTTATTAATTAAACCAAATAAATTGGTTTTCTCCTTGTAATGGCCGGCCAAACCAAAGGGTTTGCACCCTCTTTGGCCGGCCAAACCGAGCCGAACCGATCACGAATTAAACTCATTTAATTCGCCCAATAAGCCTTCAAAAGACTTAGCCATTTTAAGTTTCCGTTGCGCCTCTGATTAACTCAGATTCGACTTATTTCTCTTGATTGGAAAATCCAATTTTCAACTCGTTTTAAATCCCTCAGATTACTCGTAGTGCGTGTGACTAAATAGGCTTTCGATTTATGTTGGCCGTCTATAATCAACCAATTATAGAACGATCATGAGTGGCACCTAGTAGTACATCATGACCCCAATTAATCAAAAGATCAACGGTTGACCTCAGAAGTATTCTGAAACCCTTCAGCAGCTCTAATGAATCGTGCCCCATTCCCTTCACCATCTTATACCCACTTGGTTCAGGACATGGTCTGTTTGTGTCAGTCCCCACTAGGCTGACTACGTCACACCTAGCCCAAGTAGTGTCTTTCTCATCCTTTGGATTTCTAATTACTCTCATGTATTTAGAGACTCGCACTCTAACATGACATGCTCTGGCCAGAGGCTTTGAGTAACAATCCGACGATAGGCCTGGGTATACTTCTCCTCGCAAGGGTGGTGAATCCTTTGTAGGCTGTTCAAACATCTTCGGGCACTTCGGCTTATACCCAATCATCCTGGGTCCACACCTCCTTGGAGATGCTTGCTTAAGATGTTAAAGTATAAGTCTCCATGACCAAGATGACTTGAACACCGCAAGTCAAAGGAACATCGCACTTAAGCTGCAGTAAGAACTTCATTGACATATCTATATAGATTACCATATGAAGTTTACAGCTAGTCACTCCAATGAACTAGTTCCCTTAACTAGCATCCATGTTTATCTCCGGACATCCCAATGTCACCAGCCAGTGAGAATCAGCTGATTAGAGAATAACCCATGCTAGTCTCAACAGAATTGATAGTGTCCGTTTTATCAATTCATCGACTAGGGATATTTCAATACTTCACAATTGCACATTAGAGATAATCACTAGTTGTGATCCCATCACAAATTCTCTTATGCTGTGAATTGTATTCGGACATTCAGTAGATGAGTTTAAGATCCCAATCAAATACACTAACATGTATACTCAAATAGTGAATTATCATTTATTAAATAAATGTTTACAATCATAAGGCGATTGCCTTAGGACACTTCTCTCATATCACTAACACCTT